>VSMD01024635.1:0-32236 GCA_008750895.1 Mirza zaza | reverse complement strand
CTAATATATATAGAAAAAAAAAAAAGATTAGCCGGGCATGGTGGCGCATGCCTGTAGTCCCAGCTACTTGGGAGGCTGAGGCAGCAGGATTGTTTGAGCCCAGGAGTTTGAGGTTGCTGTGAGCTAGGCTGATGCCACGGCACTCACTCTAGCCTGGGCAATAAAGTGAAACTCTGTCTCAAAAAAAAAAAAAAAAAAATCACTTCTCCTACATATTAGAAAGTCCCAGAAAAGAGGAACACAAGGAAGCACAGGCTTTAATAAAAAGGCAATTCAGGTTGGGCCCAGCAGCTCATGCCTTGTAATCCTAGCACTCTGGGAGGCCAAGGCGGGAGGATTGCTTGAGGTCAGGAGTTTGAAACCAGTCTAAGCAAGAGCGAGACCCTATCTCTAATAAAAATAGAAAAAAATTAGCCTGGTGTGGTGACACGCACCTGTAGTCCCAGCTACTCAGGAGGCTGAAGCAGAAGGACTGCTTGAGCCCAGAAGTTTGAGGTTGCAGTGAGATAGGCTGATGCCACGGCACTGAAGCCTGGACAACTGAGTGTGACTCTGCCTCAAAAAAAAAAAAAAAAAGAATTCATTTGTATAAAATGCATAAAGCCAGTCACCAGCCAGCAGAAGAGACCAAATCAAACTCCAACTGATGACTGTTATACTGGCTACAATTTTTTTATATCCTTTGGGTATTCAGTTGCTTTTATGTAATAGAAATACCAGTAAATTCCAAGTGGCCACCAAGAGCACACCCATAGCACCCTCCAGGACAATGGCAACAGGGACAATGGCCAGGACGTGTGTGCTTGAAGGGTAGGAGCTGTTTAAGCATTGGATAAAGCTTTTCCAATACTCATAACCACCCCAGAACACACCTTTGACTCTGCAGTTCCAGCTGGGAAAAGTGGGGAGGAAACAACCCGCCTTTTCATTTGCAAAGCAAAGGCAAGCTGGCTGGGACAGGACTAGGAGCCCCTACTGAGGGGGCAGCACAGGCCACTCTGCGTGACAAGCAGCAGACTCTCCACCCTTCTCAGGCTGATCTTGTGCAGTCCATCTAAGAATGCTTAGAGAGGTATTTTAGGGACCATCAGACTAAAAAACCTGACAGAAGGCCACGTGTGATGGTTGACGCCTGTAATCCTAGCACTCTAGGAGGCAGAGGTGGGAGGATCATTTGAGCTCAGGAGTTAGAGACCAGCCTGAGCAAGAGTGAGACCCAGTCTCTACTAAAAAAATAGAAAGAAATTAGCCGGACAACTAAAAAAATATATATAAAAAATTAGCCGGGGATGGTGTCATGTGCCTGTAATCCCAGCTACTTGGAGCCGGAGAGGCACCAGGATTGCTCGAGCCCAGGAGTTGGAGGTTGCTATGAGCTAGGCTGATGCCACAGCACTCTAAGCTCAGGCAACAGAGTGAGACTCTGTCTCAAAAAACTAGACAGAAGCTGCTCACCTGAAATTGAGAACAGCGCTGCCGACCTCCTGACATTTCTCATGACCCTTTTTCTTAACCATAGAGAAGTCTTTTCAGGAAATAATCTCTCTGTGGTAAAGAAACATTTTTATAAATGTCCTCAGTTTCACTTCAGTTTCCTCTTCGTTTCAAAATCAAAGAAAAACGAGATGCCTGCTAACGGCATTTGCAGTAGCGTCCCATCGTGTCGGGTTATTTCTGCCTGTCTAGCGCAGAGCCGCCGAGAATGGCCGCCCAGAGTTCACACGGCAAGTCCCTGGATCATGTGATTTTTTTTAAACTTCCCCCTTTCTACCTTTGACTATCATAGTGTTTGATTCATTATAACAAGAATGTATAACTTTACACAAAAAGTCATTTTTTTAATTAAAAAGAAAACCTTATTAGATATTAGTACAATCAGAAGGACAGAGGTTCTAGGAAAATAAACTGGCTTTGTTTTTAAACAAAAAAGAGAGAGAGAAAGTATCTTATATGTATTTGTCTAGGCAGAAACGTGAAGATCCCTTTCCTCGCAGGGTGCTAACACTGAAATCATCTACATGTGTAGTTCTCTCAGAACGCACATTCTATCTCAAATGCAAGTGTCATTATTTATCTTGGCTGGGGGAGTGTGGCAGAAAAGAAAGAAAGAAAGAAAGAAAAGAGATATAAACTCCCTTCTGCACAAGCAATGGTTACAAATGAGAGGCACACAGGACTGGGACGGGGACAGGAGACTGCCTGCAGCCCTGCTGGCCGCGCTGGTCCAGGGTTTGGATTTCTAGTGGATGCTTTCCAAACCAGGCAATTCCACAATGTGAAATTCTGATTCAAGCTGGCCAGAGTCTAGCCCCTTCATCTGTAATTACAATTGTGCTTTCCTCAACACCAAGGCAGTCAACCCTGTCCACATTTCCAAGCTCAAGGTATGTGTTAACTTTTGCATATGGTAACTGGAAAAAAATAAACTCTGTAAAATAATTTAAAGAAGTTTAGTCTGAGCCAGTAAAAGGAACAATGGCCTGAAGAACACACTCTTAAGAGTGTCTTGAGAAACTGACCTGGGACGGCTGGGTCACAGTTTGGTTTTATGTATTTCAGGGAGTCAGCAATTGCAGGTAAAATCATAAATCAAGGCATGGAAGATGAACATTGGTTTGGCCTGAAAAGGCAGGACATCTCGAAGCAGGGGCTTATAGGTTATAAGCAGGTTTGGAGATTCTTTAATTTGTATTTGGTTAAAGGAATAAATGCCTGGCGCCTGGCCCAGAAAGGAACGTTTTGAGTTAAGATAAGGAAGTGTGCTAATCATAGAGGAGCTACAATACATGCTCACTCACAGTGACCTGGTAAGCAAACTGATGGGCAGCAGGTGTGACTTAACCTTTGCCCTGCACGGTCTTAAGTCCTACTCTGTTTGCAATTCAGTACCTCATTGCCAGAGAGTCAGTGTTATGACCTCTATTTTAACATTAATGCAGGTCAGTTATAGTGTCTAAACTCTAAAGGAAGGGGGTACACAGAGGTGTGTCTGACCTCCCTTCCCATCACGTCCAGGAACTCTGTTTTAAGGTTTTTCTGGGATCCTCTTGGCCTAGGAGGGGGCCCATTCAGTCAGCAGGGGACTTAGGATTTTATTTTTAGTTTACACATGGAAAGATGCTCATAGCAGTCCCTTACTCCCCCTTTACACTCTAATATAATCCTTTTCACAAATAAGTAACTGACATTATTGAATTATGTTATCGAATTTAACAAATGAATGGAAATTCTTAGAAGTCTTTCAAATGCTCAAAATCCATTGAGTACTTGGAATTTGGGCTGGGTTATTTAACGTAAAAACAGAGGTATATGCCCTCTCATCTGCCACCATTCTTAGAAGGTAAAGTAAACAATCACATTTGACAAGCAAAACATTTTGTTAAACAACAAGCAGAAGATCCAAGCCTGGCAGATAAAATGCTCTTTCCCCAAGACTTTGCTCACACTGGCTACTCAGCCTGGAACACCCTCCTGCCCTAATCTCTGCTGCAAACTCCACTTAACCAAGGCCCTGGCAATGCCTCTGAGCCTTTTCTAACCAGCCCCACGCAAAGCCAGACCCTCCCCAGCAGGCACTCTCTGACGCCTCCCTTTACTGGGGTGTAATTCACACACCACACAATCCACCCGCTGAGCAGAAACATTCCACTCAATGGGGTGCCGTGTGTTCTCGGAGCACATCTCTGGTTTTACTGTATTTGTATAGTATTCTTTTGTGCTTGTGTCATTCATCCAAAAAAAGGTTTCTTCAAGCACCACGACATACTGGGTAGTGAAGGCAGAGAAGTGAACAAGAAAGGTGAGGTCCCTGCTCTCACGAGTGTGCGTCTCACAGACAAATTAAATGGAGATTCACAGAATCTGGTACTGCTGTGTCACGAAGGAGAGTATCTCCTGGGATTGAAGGGTACTTACAGTGGGCTGAGTGGTAGCCCGCCAAAAGATGTGTTCACTCCCTAATCCCTGGAACCTGCAGATGTGAACTTATTTGGAAAAAGATCTTTCACAGATATAATTAAGTTCAGGATGTGGAGAGGAAGAGATCATCTGTGATTATTTAGGAGGCCCTAAGTCCAATGACGAAAGTCTGTTTCAAAGACACACAGAGGAGAAGGCATGTGAAGGTGGGGGCAGAGTGATGCAGCCACAAGCCACGGAAGCCAGCACCCACCAGAAGCGGGACAGGCCAGGAAGGATCCTCCCCTAGAGCCTGCAGAGGAAACACAGGCACCTGATTCTGGACTTCTGGCCTCCAGAAATGTGACAGTTTCCGTTGTCGTAAGCCACGCAGTGTGTGGTGATTTTTTACCAGAGCCACAAGAAACTAGTACAGTGCTGGAATCTTCCACCTGTCCTTGAAATCCACTCTCCATCCCGCTCTGTGACCCAGGAGCCGACTGGCTGAACTACTGGTTTACTGACCCCTACAACGGGCCACGTGTCCTCGGGATCTGGCTGGGTTCTGCAGCAGGGACTGAGGGTTGGGGGAGGATGAAATGGGGCAGGCGCTTTGCTCCCTGGGGAGTGGCTGCAGAAGGGCCGGGCCGCCTTCCCTCCATCCATACAAGGCAGCCCTATTGCCATCTCTGGGTTCTCCACTCCTGACCCCGTCTCCTCAGGCCCGAGGTGAGCAGGGCATCTGCACACTGCCCTCTCCGTGCAAAGAACCCCCTTTGCCAACTCCTCTCAGATCCCCCAAGCTGAACGTACAGTGTCTTGCCAGAGCCTGACTGATATACATTCATAACTGGAACGGGCCGGGCGCGGTGGCTCACGCCTGTAATCCTAGCACTGTGAGGAGGCCGAGGCGGGCAGATTGCTCAAGGTCAGGAGTTCAAAACCAGCCTGAGCAAGAGCAAGACCCCATCTCTACTATAAATAGAAAGAAATTAATTGGCCAACTAATATATATAGAAAAAATGAGCCGGGCATGGTGGCGCATGCCTGTAGTCCCAGCTACTCGGGAGGCTGAGGCAGGAGGATCGTTTGAGCACAGGAGTTTGAGGTTGCTGTGAGCTAGGCTGACACCACAGCACTCACTCTAGCCTGGGCAATAAAGCGAGACTGTCTCAAAAATAAATAAATAAATAATAATAATAAAAAATAACTGGAACGGTTTTCCAGATGAAGTGAAATGACATTTGAGCTCATAACCTCCCTTTTGATAAGGACTTTAAGCCCCTGAAGAGCAGAACCACATCTTATTCATTCTCCTGTCAAAACCTAGCTGAGTACCCAGGCCAACACAGACACATCGCTAAATACTTGCCCAGTTTCGGCCCTAAGAATCTTGCTGGCTGAGGCCTAAGGCCACTGTGTGTCAGTTATTGTTAAAATCTTGCTAAACTCTTCTGAGGATTAGCTTCTTTAAATGTTTATAATAAATTTTTAAATAGTAACATTATAGATTACTGTTTATTATTACAAACAACCAGATGTCTACTGCAAAGCTACTTGCACTCTTAGTTCACCACAGCGGTGGTAATGGTTGGGCAGTGAAACGTAACGGGGAAAAATTTAAGATCATGACAATGATGGCTCTAAGGCAAAGCTACCCATTACTGTGACAAAACACGACACGCTTCAGACATAAACTGACTTCGTGCAATCTTCGTGCAATGTGAGAGCAGTTGCTGTCATGGGAGACTTAAGTAAAGCCACTATAATTTACACATGTATTTTTAAAATCACTCACAACCTCCCATCCCTCGACCATAGCTCATCATGGCCACAATCACCCATACAGTGGCTGGTCAGTTCATTCATTTATTCAAGAAATACTCAGGGCCGGGCGTGGTGGCTAACGTTTGTAATCCTAGCACTCCAGGAGGCCAAGGCGGCCAGATCCTCTGAGCTCAGGAGTTCGAGACCAGCCTGAGCAAGAGCAAGAGTGAGACCCCGTCTCTACTGAAAAAAATAGAAAGAAATTATCTAGACAACTTAAAATATATAGAAAAAAATTAGCTGGGCATGGTGGCGCATGCCTATTCGCAGCTACCTGGGAGGCTGAGGCAGAATGATCACTTGAGCCCAGGAGTTTGAGGTTGCTGTGAGCTAGGCTGACGCCATGGCACTCTAGCCCGGGCAACAGAGTGAGACTCTTGTCAAAAAAAAAAAAAAAAAAAAACTCAGGAAAGCACCTCTCTGTGTCAGGCTGTGGGGAGACAACAATCAAACCGCAGTCTGGATCTTCAGAGTCTCATGGTCAAGAGACCATCCTCCTACATGAGGCTCTGAGAGTCGCACATTGCCCAACTCCAAGGGGCGCCATTCACTGTGTACTGAAGCAGTGCAGCCGCTACTCACAGACTGCATCTGATCTTCAAATAACAAGCAACAGAGAGAAAAAGGGAGAAATCAAAACGGGTGTGACTTTATTTCTCTTTTTCTTTGAGACAGAGTCTCACTCCAGGGTAGAGTGCTGTGGCATCAGTCTAGCTCACAGCAACCTCAAACTCCTGGGCTCAAGCAATCCTGCCTCAGCCTCCAGAGTAGCTGGGACTACAGGCATGCGCCACCATGCCCGGCTCATTTTTTCTATATATTTTTAGTTGGGCAATTAATTTCTTTCTATTTATAGTAGAGACGGGGTCTTGCTCTTGCTCAGGCTGGTTTCGAAATCCTGACCTCGAGTGATCCTCCCGCCTCGGCCTCCCAGAGTGCTAGGACTACAGGTGCGAGCCACTACGCCTGGCCCTGATGTGACTTTAAAGATTAAAATAAGACAAATTACTGGTGGCAATCTGAAAACTTCACCCCGTCAGCAACTTCCACATTTCAACGATATTTGCTAACATTTATTGAGCATTTACTGCGTGACCTTTTCCTCTCCAGGTAAAATTAAATTCAAAGTTATCTATAATACAAAGACGAAGAATGAAACGAATCTTAGCTTTTGTACTACTCTTCCAGTGGAAACGTTCAGGTTGCATTAAGACTTTAAATAAAGCAGGCTTAAGGATTAGGTGATAAAGAGGGCTGGCGTGCATTCAGCCAGGTTAATCGCATCTCCTTTTATTGTACTACACTTGACTTATCGCACCAATTAATGTCAAGGTAAATCTCACCAATTAATTTCAACGTAAATCTCACCAAAGTCACATGCGATTTGAGTCGGGGCTTTATATTAAAAGTTAGGTTAGAAAGCCCAAATTCACCTTCATTCAGTAAAAAGATCGTGCCAATGATAAACTAACTTCACCACAGCCTTCAATTGAATTCAGGCTTTCAAATGAAGCCTGTAATCCAAGCCTACAGTAACCCAGAGGTGTGTTGTAAACATAACCTCACATGGCTTAATTCCATTAAAATCTCCAATTTTTCTGAAAAAACTTAACTGTTGTAGAGTTGGACTGTTACGAATGCTGACAAAATTAATGATCTGAAAATATAGCTAAAGAATCGGAGAACATTATGAAACTGTCCTAAAATACAACAATCCCGGGGGCTGTGTGAAACCATCTCCACGGCTACGGCCTACTCAGGAAGGAAATTTACCAGCTGCTTATCAAATGTTCCACCAAAACAACCCACTCGATAAGCAGAACCTGTTACTTTGAACTGTCAGATTAATAAAGATAGTTATTTTTGATTGCAGACATCAAAATCCTTGTTGAGAAGAAACTTGCTTCCCTTAGAAAGGAGCAGGTAACGGGATCTAGGCTCAAACCATCTCTTCCATATGGAGCTGCCTCCATGTGAATCTAAAAAGTAGTATGTCATTAACTTTAAGTGTAACCAGCCACAGAAATACAAAAAGCTAGGTTCAAAAATAAACGGACCTGTCTTAGGCAAGAAATAAAGTGTTTTCAGGGACACATGATTTGACAGTTTTCTGGTTCTGGAAGGCATGACATACCAGAGTTGGGTTTGGTTCTTCCTAGAAGATCTATTTCCTAATATTCAGAGAAAAAAAACAAGCTCTCCCTACTTCCTGGACTTATTTGAATAATGGTGTCAATAATAAGTAAATATAATAACAGGCATGAACAGTTCTGATCACTGACACATGCTGGAAACTGGTACTTTACTATTAGTAGTACCACCGGTCTTATAGTAACTGCGGACTTGGGGTGGAGGAGGGGAGAAATGAGGCTGGGAAGACAGGATGGGGCACACACACTGACTACAAGGTTATCTGCCTTTGTCCCTAGTCTCTGAAAAGCAGGGGAACTGTCATACGTGGCCTTCCCCGGGACCCACTCAATCTGCACAGAACTCCCACACCCATGATCAGAAGCATAGCTGCCGGAGAACTGAGCAGTTTGGTTTAAGTGCACACATGCTGAACATCTTAAAGATATATAGGTGTCCATTTGCTCTTTTAAGGTAAAGGTCTTTTCTTAAGAGAATGGGTCCTTTAGCTCACATTCCAAAAGTTCTCTTTCGCACAGACCACATCCTTTCATGTGGCATGAGAAGTTAGACATTGGACAAGCAACATGAAAGCAGAGTCCTTCTGGAAATCTTCATTTCCCCCCAATCTAGTCCACACCTAATTCACTGCAAGGTTATTAATAATTCACTCTTTCCAAAGCACTCAGTGTATAGTTTTCATAAAAAGCACTTTCTCTTTTCATTCATGGTTCATCAGTTACTACAGTATTTAATGAAATTGCATAATTACCATAACAAAACCAGAATGAACAGGTCAAGGAAACATCTGACCTTCAGTAATTGTGCAACTCCAGTGTGGGAGCAGAAATCCCAGACACCTGGTCACGGGGGGAGGTGTCAGTCACTGTACGTAATGGAGGGAATGGAGCCACAATTACGAGAACAGTTAGGTGAAGGGAGCTCAATTAATAGTTTCTACTGTAATTTTAAAATCAACATCCTCCTTTCCACTCCCACACACACGAAAAAAAAACGTCTATGCAAGACAGAATTTTTTTTTTTTTGAGACAGAGTCTCACTTTGTTGCCCAGGCTAGAGTGAGTGCTGTGGCATCAGCCTAGCTCACAGCAACCTCAATCTCCTGGGCTCAAGCAATCCTGCTGCCTCAGCCTCCCGAGTAGCTGGGACTACAGGCATGTGCCACCATGTCCAACTAATTTTTTCTATATATATTAGTTGGCCAATTAATTTCTTCCTATTTATCGTAGAGACGGGGTCTCGCTCTTGCTCAGCTGGTTTCAAACTCCTGACCTCGAGCAATCCGCCCGCCTCAGCCTCCCAGAGTGCTAGGATAACAGGCATGAGCCACCGCGCCTGGCCCGCAAGACAGAATTTTTAAACTCTGATTTTCTTATTAGTGGTTTCTGGCCAGAATCAACCAAAACATTCATTTCTTTAGTAAGAGCTCAGAGGGTTTTTTTCCTCATCTCTATTTCCTTTTAACCATAATTTCAAGAAATTCATGTCTGAAAACTTTTTGGACTAGTCTTTACATAGACACAAATGAGAAAATGCCTATCCAGGGGGACCCTGGATTCATGCTTATTAATTTTATATCTTTTGGCCAAGTGAGGCGGCTCACGCCTATAATCCCAGCACTGTGGGAGGCTCAAGCAGGAAGACTTCTTGAGGCCAGAAATTTGAGACCAATCAGGGCAACACAGTGAGTCCCCATGTCTACCAAAAAATTTAAAAGTGAGCCTGGCATGGTAGTGTGTGCCTGTAGTCCCAGGTACTCAGGAGGCTGAAAGAGGAGGATCACTTGAGCCCAGGAGTTTGAGGTAAAAAAAGATTATCTTTTGACAATTTTGCTTTTATATTTAAAATACATCATGACATGAACTTTCCAATACCTGACTCAGAATTGAGTTCAACAGATAAAATTTACTCTCACATGGCTGCAACTACTCATCTTCTATTCAGTTTAAATGAGAAAATGCTATCCTGGAAAAATCTAATAATGGGATTTTTTTTTTCAGTCTGAGATTAGTCAAAGGAGAATCTGGTACTCTACATTATTCTACTTAAATTTCATAATAAAACACTACATAATCACATTTGATGTAGGGAAGCAGATATTCTACCTGAAAGAACTGCCTAGATACTTAAGCCTTACTCATTAAAAAAAAAAAAAAAAAAGAGTTAAATGTTGGTCACTTTATCAGATTTTTAACGGAGTCCAAAGACGTTAACTGCATTATAACTTATGAAAGCACCTAAATATCCAATAAGGAAATGGTTACATAAATTATGACATACCCACATGATGAATTATCATGTAGCTGTTAAAAATCATGTCTTCTGAGAATATTCTGATAAAAAAATAAGAAAATGCCCCAAATATAGCTTTAGGTTAAAACAAACAAACCCAAAATACAAAAACTCTACATACAGAAGCATCCCAATGGGGGAAAACAAAGAAAAAACCAAAATGCTTTATTATGTGACTATATTTTTCTTCTTTATTCTATAATAAACATGTAAAAAATATTTTTTTAAGGTTTGATTAATTGGGATCAGAAAGTAAAAATCTGTATAAGCCCCTGCCTTCTTAAATAGAGTACATGAAACTAAGATAGCCTTTTCTTGATGATAACAAAGATATTTGCTATGAATATCATTACCAATATCCTTGGGCTAGAGAAGCAGATGGATACATTTATCCCCTAAACAAGCATTTGCCAAAATATTCTCCAGAGATGCAGTCTCATGTGATTCCCCACCAAGAGGTCTGGGAGGGAGTAAGTTTGAGAATGAGAAATACTGGGTACACAGCCCTCTGGAGCTTCACCACCCACCCTGGCAGGAAGAAAGACAAAACAAAACCCCCTTTTAGCTCACTAGTTTCCAAGGTATACTTACTGTGGAACCCCTTTTAATGTAATCACCATCAACATACACAAAACTAGGGCTCTAGAGGAAACACTACCCTAAATCAAACAGCCCCAAACCACAGTATTAACAACAGAAACAGCTTCCATTTATTGGGTTCTTATTATTGCCAAGCATGGTATAATAAAACAGTTTACAAACATTGTCTTATTCAATCACCAGAATAACCAATGAGGATGGTATTATTAACGCCCATTTTAAAGATGAGGAAACTAACATTTAGGAAGGTTAAATACTTGCCCCAAAGTTTCCTAGCAACCCAAGTCTGTCTTAACCACTATGCTTAATAGTTCACTTTCCAATTTTTGTGCAGCTTTTACGATGTTTGCTGCCTCTTTTTATGTCATTTATTTCTTGATGTTACTGGCTCTACTAGTTTTTCCCTACACCCATTTAAAATTTGCCACTGACAGATAAACCATATGGCTAAGTGAATTATTACTCAAACTGTACGCAGACTCTGCAGGCTCTGCCATTGGTCCGGCATGTCCTTGAAGTCGGGTATTTCAGCTGCCCAAGGTCACTTTTATCAGTCATCTTTCAGCCTCCTAACTGACCTCCCTGCTTTCTTATCCCCTCCAATCCACCCTTCCAGGGGCTGCCAGAATCGTCCACATAAACGGCAAGTGTGACCAACCACAGCATTCCCTGGCTTCGATTCTGCAACGGCTTCCTCTGACTAGAAGATCAAGTCCAAGTTCCTTAACAGACACATGGGACCATTTGGTTCCTTCTTGCCCCTCCAGCCTCATTCCCCACTCTACCCTGCCGGGGCCCCCACCCTGCAGCAAAGCTTGTATTTTTCCTGTGCACACTCTCCCGGCTTCTTTCCTCTGTGCCTTTGTTCCTCTCTCCTGCCTGGCAGCCCTTCTCCCTCATTACCTGATTAACTCGAACTCAGCCTCTGAATCACAGCTGATGAGTCATCCATCTCCTCCAGGAAACACTCCCTTGCTGACCCTAACCCCCCTAAGGCTTGTGGTCCCCCCACGAGGGTGTGTAGGCATCACTGCTGTTTCACATGTACAACGTTTTATGAAATCAGCTTCTGTACCCCTGCACGATCCTAAATCAGGAAAACTGTGGCTTACTGGTTTCCCCTCCCCAAAGTGGCACACAACAGGTGCTCCAGAAAGGTTGGGTAAATGAATAAACTTCCTTCACCTCAGCTGTGTTCACATTCATAAAAACCTGTCTGATGGCAAACATGAATTAGCACTCACTGTGTCCCTCCATCATCCTAAGCACTGGGCTACGGATATAACCTCAAGGTACCATTAGTTAACCTTGGAGACGATAAAAGGTTTGATTTAAAAGAAACATTATCGCACTGCTTGAAATACAACAAATTATTCAAATATCCACTTTTCACATAAACTCTTTGACACAGTAATGAACAATGTTCCTCACAATTCCGTGACAAATACTTTTAAAAGCTTTCCTTGATGCCCTGTAATGTAACCTAGAGACAAAGCTAAATCCACCCCTCCACTTCCGTTCTTCCCTAGGAAGAAATTCTACAAAGAACTTTCCTCGGCTTTTGTACCACTGGGTAAGATAGTTTTCCTGAATAGTGATGGACTCTGAAAACCCACATAGCTGAGGAAGAAAATAAACCAACAGACAATTCCTGTCTCAGCATGTTCTGAGCGGCAGGATGAGACTACCTTTGGGAACAGTGGTCGACACCCAGCTCTTCCTAGATAACCTTGAACTGCGCCCCTGGCATGAGTCCCCATGGCAACATTCTGCTACAAATACTGTAATAAAAGCCAAATAAGCAACCAGGTTGGCATTCCCTCGCTCAGAAGCACCAGCATTCTGCACGTGGCTGGTGAGGGGCAAACAGTGCAGTCTACTTCAGGGTTCCTCTTCCAGCCAGTCTATGACAGGATGTTAGGTCATCGGACTCGTTTCTCCATTTCCTTCCATGGCACCTCTTTCCCTCTCCCAACCCACTGATCACTCCTGCTAGTCTCTCAATCTTTTATAGTCTCCTTGCCTTCAACAAACACCTGGGGAGGTTGGCTCAAGTTTGTACCGCCAATCAGGTTGTTGAGCAACAGAACCACGTTTCCAACTGCCCGCTCAACAGTGCCGTGGGGTGCCCTGCCTGTCCCTCACTCCCAGTCCAACACGCTCTTAATGAGCCCCCCCCCCAGCCTCCTCCCCACTCTCAGCTCCTTCTCCTCCTCACTTCTACTTGAAGCCCAGTTATGTGCACTCACTCAGCAGCATGAACTGAGCACGATCTATGTGCCAGGCACTGTGCTGGGTGCCAAGGATGCCAAGATAAACGAGACAAAACAGAGCCCAGAAGCCAGTTGGGGACGCAGGGAAGTAAGGGACTTACAAAGTGTGTGTCAAGTGCCACAGAACAAGTATACAAAGAGCCTAAGGGACCACATGGCTGTGACTGAGGACAGGGGAGAGCACTTTGGAAGGGAAAGCTAATGAGCTCCCTCCAGTTGGTCAGCAAGGGAGGGGGACAGGGACAGTGAGTCCAGCCAGCTGGTCTGCCTCTCCTCTCCCCAACCCCAGCTCAAATCCTAATTTCTTCTTAACCTGCACTTGCACTTCTGCCTCCAGCCCGGTCTTCCTGAGCCTCCCCACATCAATCCAGCCCACACTCTGCTGCCGGATTAATCTTCCTAAAGTGCAATCTGATCCGATTGCTTCTCTGCTCCAAAATGGTCACAGAAGCTCCTTGCTACCAAATTAACTGCCATGGAGCTCACACCCTGGCACTCCGCTCTCACCAGCCTTATTTCTTGTCATTTCCCTACACATAAGCAAATCCCGTCTGGCCAAATAGATGAGAACTCACTAGTCGTACAACCTGTCCCCTGCTTTCCTGCCTCTGTGCCTGTGATCATGCTGTCACTTCCTCCCGAGCCCCCACTTTTGTCAATCGAAATCCTACTTAGAAGAATAAATACCTAATCCAGTGGCTGGGGGACAGGGCGAAGTACCTGCTCAGGACAGAGCACACAGGGTGGGGTGAGGTGGGCGTTTCAGTGGGTTGGTAGTGTTTACCTCCTAAACTGGGTGGCAGGCACACAATGTTCTTCGTTCTCTATACCCTCTGGTAGGCAGTACTGTATTTAATAATTTGTTTTCTTAAAACTTAGCCACCTACCAAAGTCTGTCTCTTACACTGGGAACCTAAGTCAGAGAGTTTTTCATCTGACCTTCAATGTCCTTTATAATTCACATCTGGCTTTTTTCTTATTCTCTTTTTCAAAAAATGTGGCCAGGCATGATAACTCATGCCTGTAATCCCAACACTTTGGGAGGCCCAGATGGGAAGATCGCTTGAGGCCATTAGTTTGAGAACAGCCTAAGCCAGAACTCACCTCTATAAAAAATATGAAAAACTATAGCCAGTTGTCATGGTATGCACCTGTAATCCCAACTACTCAGGAGGCTGAGGCAGGAGGATCACTTGAGCCCAGGAGTTTGAGGCTGCAGTGAACTATGACTACACCACTGCAACTCTAGCCTAGGCAAAAGAGCAAGACCCTGTCTCTGCAAAAATTAAAATGTGATAAAATATACATGACAAAATTTACCATTTTAACCATTTAAAAAAATTTTTTTTGTAGAAACAGTCTCATCCTATTGTCAGGCTGGTCTCCAACTCCTGACCTCAAGCGATACTCCCGCCTCAGCCTCCCAAAGTGCTGGGATTACAGGCATGAGCCATGGAGCCTGGCCCATTTTAACCATTTTTAAGAGTATAGTTTATTCCCATTGTTGTGCCACCATCACCAGCATCCATATCCAGAACTCTTTTCATCTTCCCAATATGAAACTCCATACCTCTTACTCTCTCTTGTTTTCTAGATATTTGTGTGTTTTATTCCCTAATTACAGTAGAGGGATTATGCCCTACTGGTGTTCCTATCCTTTACAACGCCTTGCACACAGCAAGTGCGCAACAGCTGCAGAACTGAAGTGGAATGTTCTATTTTGGCAGCAAAGATACTATGCTTTTCAGCCAATAACTATTTACTAAGTGTTCACTCTGTGCTAGGTACCATGTTAAGCATCTTAGATACTAATCTCATTTAATCTACCCAACAACCCTATGAAGTAGGTTACTGTTATTATCTTCTTTATTTCCAATGAGGAAACTGCAATTAGAAAGACTGAATACTTGTCAAAGTTTGCACTGCTGGTATCAAAAGCCAGTTCTGACTCCAACAACTGTGCCAGGCCACCCCCACTGTACTTTTAGTAAATGTAAAAGAAGAGCAAGTAAATAAATTAAATCTCTTATTAAAGAAAGGGAGCCAGGCTGGGTGTGGTGGCTCATGCCTGTAATCCCAGAATTCTGGGATGCTGAGGTGGGAGGATTGCTTGAGGCCGGAAGTTCGAGATCACTTTAAGCAACATAGTGAGACCCCTACTCTACAGAAAAAAAAATAGCCAGGTGTGGTGACACGCACCTACAGTCCCAGCTATTTGGAAGGCTGAGGCAGGAGGATCACTTGGGCCCACGAGTTTGATGTTACAGTGAGCTATGCTTGCACCACTGCGCTCCAGCCTGGGTGACAGAGCAAGATGCTGTCTCTGAAAAAAAAAAAATTAAATAAAATGTTAAAAAAAGAAAGGGATTTAGCCTCTACTGAATGCTTCCTCTTTGCTAAGTATCCTCTCCACCTGTTATGACACTTATCCTCACAAGAGCCCTAAAAGGCAGGCATTATTACCATCCTTGCTTTACAGGTGGAGGAGAAACAAAGCACAGAGAGTTTATGTCACTTAAACAAGGTCATGCAACTCTTAGCTATGCTCTTTCCTTGAAATCTTGATGCCTCCTTTAAAAAAAGATAAAATGAGATAAAGCTGAATTTCAGAACATATTCCTGGGTAAATTCAGATCCTGCCAAAAAGACATAAATTATAAATCAAAAACAATATAAACAAAAACAGTAAAAAAGAAAATATTCCTGGGCACAGTAATTTTTTCTCAAGAGTTAAAGTAACAGCCTGAGTGAGGTGGCTCAGGCCCCTGATCCCAGCACTTTGCGAGGCCAAAGTAGGAGGATCACTTGAGGCCAGGAATTCAAGACTAGCTGGGGCAACACAGCAAGACCCCTGTCTCTACAAAAATTTAAAAAATTAGCTGGGAGGATTGCTTGAGTGAAGAAGTTGAGGTTACAGTGAGCTACGATCTCACAGCTGTACTCCATGCTAGGCAACAGAGGAAAACCATGTCTCTAAAAAGAAGAGTCAAAGTGCCAGGTCCATGGAAAAAAGATTTAAAAGATAAAGCCTTTACATGTACAATAAAATGACTGTACAACATGGATAGAAACAAACTCCAGCAGAATTATACTCAAAGAGTTCAAATCTTAGCATCTAAAATCGAAGTCTCCCCAGCACAGGAAGCAGTCCCTGGCTTTAAAGCAAGGTCAGTACATTTCAATGAGCCATTATGATTCATGCAGTAGCTTTGCAGCCCCACACACAAATCACACCCTAACACGCCTTAGGGAAACAGCTTCTTCCACACCAGAGCTCTTTACTTTCCACAAAACAATCTGTCTTTCAGACCCTCAGCATTTTTGCATGTGGGCATTTTCACTTGCCACAGGAACAAAGATCCCGAATCTGGATCCGTAGTTAACACCAACCAATGAGCACTTCCTCAGAGAGCACACTGGGAGAAGTGACCCAAGAGGTCTGGTTTAGCTGCCTAATCCCCTAAGCGACAGTTCCTTTTAAGGGAGTGCCCTGCATGTCCAATGGGGTTAATGTGGACAGAAGGAGGCACATTCCACTGCCATGTAAAAATAACTTTAAATAAAAATAAAAATGTGTGCATATGAAACATAAGCCTGCAGCAAAAGGGAAGAAGTGTAAGATCACTATGGATATACAACATTTAGGGAAATGCATAATGAACAGGAGGAACAGGAAAAGATAAACTAACACATGGGCCCAGAAAACGAGAATGTTTATAGCTCCGACATCATTTTAATGTCTTCAGCTGCACTAAAAATCACACACCACAATTAAAACAATGTAAGTGAACCATAAAGAACAGCTGCATTTAAACCTAACAGCGAATGCCTTCAAACCCTAGCCACACTTTCCAGTCACCACAAAATATCCCCTCAGGCTTAAAGAAGCCTTACTCTACAATTTAAAACACTTCCTTCTGCCAATGAAAAAAAGGAACAAGGAAAAAAAACCCTTTGGTTCAGGGTAAGAGATTCTATGCTGTGAAAAGCTTGTTCCATTTACCATTTCATCCTAGACCTACTCAAATATATTATCATTTTGACCATAGAAAGGCAAATGTTCCTTAGGCTAATGGCAAATAAATTTACTTAAAATTCTTGAAATGAGACCCTATTAACTTGTCAAGATGACCTGGTATAAATGATTGACGGTAATCTTTCAAAAAAGAGAGAACCAAAAATAATTAATTACTGCAATTACTATTTATTGAATCCATCTATGGGCTATGTTAAGTACTTAACAGGCCTGACTGTTACCACCTGGCAGGTGTTATCTCACCTGATCCTCATATCAACTCAGTGAAACAGATACTATCATCCTTTTCCAACAGATGCTCAGAGAGGTGAAGTGACTTGCCTGCAATCACAAAGACAGAAAGTAGCCCAGTCCAGCCTGGAGTGTATGATTCCAAAGCCTGAATGTTCTTTTAACAACACATTATAAATGTTCCATTTGGTCAAGAGTAGACAGTTCACAAAATATTCTCTTCAACTGTGTCCCACAACCGCCCCCAAATAAATCAACTCAGATCACTGCCAGGTGACTGAAACTACTATGGCCAAAAATTTCAGTTGTCCACGTTACACCCATTCCTTGAGAAAGGCATCACACATGACCAGGGCAACAGGATCTGCAGAGAGTGACCCTGGCTAGGTGAGCTGCCTAAGGCATTTTGGTTTTCAAGTTCAGTTTCCTTGTTTTAAAAGCACTACACCCAGAAAAGCAAACTACTGCTGAGTAATTTAACTTGAACTATGCAGTCTAATCAAGTGGAGTCAGTCCTCAATATTTCTGAAGGGTGCTCAGGTATGAAGGTCACTTTTCCAAAAAAAAAAAAAAAAAAAAATTCCTGCTAGATTAATTTACCTTTCCCTTTAAAAAATAATCTCCAGGTCCTTAGGTGGAGGAAACAGTGAGACTGTCCCTAACAGCCTAGAGTCAGCAGAATTAACTCTTCCACAATCTTCCCTCCACTAACAGGCAACGGATTTCTATTAATGTTCTACCAGTAAAACTGCAGTACTATGTTCTTACTGAAACAGAACAGTCACATACACCAAAATAACAGTGTTACAAATTAGAAAAATATACCTATCATTTTATTATTAAACTAGAAAGACATCCTGCTGACAATCCACAAAAGGTCTCCCGGCAACTGAAAAGCAGAGAAACTAAGCAAAGATTTGTTCTTAGGAGACATGAAACTCTCATTGAGTCAAGAAAGATGGATTTTGTCACTTATTATTCTCTAAAATGGAAAGTGCCACATGGAGACCATAAATGGGGTAAATTGCATCTCGGAGCAACGTTATATGTGCCAAGTTACAAAGCCTGTGAATACAAGGGGTGTATTAATGGAAAGACTGATACCATCTTACTACAGTGGCCTCTCTGTAGCTCCAGACAATGATCTGTTGAGGGTTTTCCAGGGATTTTGAATGTGCAACCTCCATACAAGCCCTCTTTTTAAGGGGGCTGGCTCGGTGCTGAACAATCCCTCTTCGGAAAGAAAGCCAAAAGCCCCCACACCAGCTTCTGGGCGAGAGGCTCACACTGTAGGCGTGGGAAGGCTCAGACTTCAGAGACAAAGGAGTAGGAGTGGTTGGTGGGCCAGGGAGAGCTGAGATTAGCCTGGGTCCACCTGCCTAGAGGAGACCTGAACTCAAGATCGGACTTTTGGAGAAAGAGTCCAAAGAGACCAAAAGGCTCGGGAGAAAGGGAGTACACGCTGCAAATCTGATGTTATCAGTTACCCACCAGAGCAAACCACACCATATGGAGGAAGATAACCAGAAGCAGGGGGTGGGCACACGCCTTTCAGAGCTGGGCAGGAATCTCCAGGAGCAGAAGGCGGGGGTTGATGGTCAGCCCCCAACCCCCATTTTATCTTTCCCTAGAAACCACCGCAGAGGGGAAGGACACCCTTGGTGCAAAGCCAGCCATACTAGAATCCTCACATTTTCTCCTTGCCACGAAGGGGGGCAACCCTTACAGATAGAGGGATGCTGCTGCCCTTCAGGCTCATCCACAGACCCAGGGAGAGGAACCACCTGGGATAACTGTGCTAGGGCCACCGCCAAATGAAGTCAGACTCCAGGGGCATTCTTGGAACCCCTCAGACACATGGACCCTTCAAACTTTACCCTGCCTATGTACGCTCCATGATCTTCTGCCTCCAAACTTTGGGGACTCCTGACCAACCTTTAAAGCCCCTCACAAATAGCTACTAAACTCAGCTACAGACTCTAAGCCTCCCAAACCTATCTTGGAATCCTCAAGCCTCTCCCAAAAATCACATCCAGCTAACCCACTCAGTCCCCAAAACCTATTCTTAGACCCCCAATAACGGCCTCAGTCCCCCTGGAGGCCCCCAATCTTTCCCCTGAAAGCCCTCCAATCCCTGCCCAGACCTAGCCCTCTACCCCTGCCAACCCAATCTCAGAGTCCCCCAAGTCCCTCCTCGTCCCCCTGGACTCAGACACAGCCCACTAGTCTCCTAATCCCCATTCCAGACGCTCTAATTCCCCCTTCAGACCCGGCCTTGGGTCCTCAGCTCCCCCAAACCTTGTCTCGGGCCCCCCCAATCGGCTCCCCAATCCCCGTCCCAGAACCCATTTTCCCGCCCCAGCCCCGGCCTCGGTCCCCTCGGTTCCCAGAACGCCGTCTCAGGCCCCCCGTCCCGCCCAGGCACCAGCCACGGTTCCCCGGCTCCCGAGCCCCTTCTCAAGCACCCCCACCCCATTTCTCGTCCCAGTCCCCTCAACACGACGGAAGGCACCGCGGTCGCCTCCGCCTCTCGGGCCACCGCTCGAGGCGCGAGTCCCACCCGCGGCCCCGCAGCCGCCGCCCCGCGGCGCGCCCGGCTCACCTCCTCCATCTTCTGCACCATCTCCGCCAGCCGCCCCTCGTCCTCCAGCAGCTCGTTGAGCTGCACCAGCGACAGCCCGGCGAACCGGGCTTCACTCCCCGCGCCCGCCATCCCCGCGTCTCGGCAGCCGCCGCCGCTCCGGCCGCCAGACGCCGCCGACCGGAAGCGCCTCCCTCCAGACCCGCCCCCCGCGGGGGGGCACGTGACGCCAGCCCTGGGGCGTGACGTCATCGCCGCGCGGGCGGGCGGGCGGACGTGACGTAGCGCGCCGCGGACTTGGCGGGCGGGGCGTGTGGCTGGGACCCTGAGACTTCTGAGGGAAGGGGAAGGGGTCCCGGGACCGGCATGTGGCATCGTGAGCGCGGTAATGATGTCACTGCGGCACAGGACAGTGCGCCATGATGTCATAAGAGCCCTTTTCCTCAAGGAAAAGAAATACCGAGATCCAAAGAAAGCAGGCAGTGGAAGGATGTCATTTCGGCCAGTGTGACAGCCAGCCTGAACCAGGGACCCCGAAAGAAGGGGACTTGGTGGGGAAACAACTTTAGATGCCGTTTGATTCCTCGGAATTTGGGGACTGCCAAGTCATTCATTTAACAAATACCTGTTAAGACCTTCTGTGGTACTAGACATTCTGTACACAGTTCTGAATAAAACAAAAGGACCCTTTCTACGTGGAGCTAACGAACCGACGGGATGCAAACAAACAAACAAAAAAAAGAAGTTAAATGCTTACAAATTGGGGGGGGCGGTGCAAAGAACGGAATGGATGCTGAAATAAGAGAATAATAATAAAGGAAGAACTTTAGAAGGAGTTGAAAGAGATGGCGCTCACAGAAAAGGTGCAATCTAAGAAGGTCAGCAGGATGAGAATGGAGGAAGTAGCCACCATTCCTGTAAGGAGCTCAAGGCAGCATGGCCAGCACGTGCACAGGGCATGGGGCAGGACTCGCTGGGTACATTCAGAATGGGCAGAAAGCCATTAGGCTGTAGTGGCCCCTTTGCACCACCTCAGGGAAAGGTGCCCGGACATCCAGCTGGGCCAGGCTGTTGCAGAAACAACATGATTTCAGGTGCAATTCCTCCTTCTTCCAGCTGTCCGGAAGCCTTTTGGGATTAAAGAGCTTGGGAAGTCATTATCCTTCTCTGGAATCTGCCACAGTTCTAGTTAGAAGAAGCCTAAGGCAGAGGTTGATCACTACAGCCCCCTAATTTTTTACATGTAAGGAAACTAAGGCCTTGGAAGGGGAAAGTTTTTGGAGTTTTGGGGTTTTTTTCAAAAATCAAGTAATTGGCAGGTGTCCTGGCTGCCAGTCTGGCATCCACCATGCTGGCATCACACCACACTGACCTCGTCGCATAACACAGCCCTGAACACAGTCGAGGCATTCAGTGAATGTTTACTGGCTGACTGATGGGCTTTGTGTACGAAGATGATGCTTCTGCAACACCATCGGTAGAACATAAGGTCTGAGTCGTCCACCCATACGTTAGTTAGGCTGGGCTCCACTGACCTGGTCTCTCCTTCTAGCCCCTTGTACTGAGGACTCACAGTTGTAGAAAAATGAGGAAAGTTAGAGGAACCGTTTCATGTGATCCATAAGCTAAAGATTTTATTGAGTTCAAAAGGGCACTCAAAAGTTTTCTTTCTTTTAACTTGTTATTCTTGGTTAAGACAGAAGGTTCTCAAGAGGAAAAGACACAATAAAGAAGGAAGGGATGTAGGAAAGTTTTTTTTTTTCCTTCTACCTCCAGGAAAAGAATACACCAAAATTGAGAGTAGTAGCTCTATTTCCAAGAAATTCTCACCTATAAAGGCTTTTTTAAAAATTAAAAAAAAAAATTTTTTTTTAAATAAAGATGGGGGCCGGGCGCGGTGGCTCACACCTGTAATCCTAGCACTCTGGGAGGCTGAGGCGGGCGGAGTGCTCGAGGTCAGGAGTTCGAAACCAGCCTGAGCAAGAGCGAGACCCTGTCTCTACTATAAATAGAAAGAAATTAATTGGCCAACTAATATATATAAGAAAAAAATGAGCCGGGCATGGTGGCACATGCCTGTAGTCCCAGCTACTCGGGAGGCTGAGGCAGAAGGATCGCTTGAGCCCAGGAGTCTGAGGTTGCTGTGAGCTAGGCTGATGCCACAGCATTCACTCTAGCCTGGGCAACAAAGTGAGACTCTGTCTCAAAAATAATAAAATAAAAGACGGGGATCTCACTCTTGCTCAGGCTGGTCTCGAACTCCTGACCTCAAGCAATCCTCCTACCTCGGCCTACCAGAGTGCTAGGATTACAGGTGTGAGCCACTGCACCCAGCCCTAAGAAGGCTTAAGATGGCCAGAAATTTCTCACAGTCCCCACAGAAGGTGAGAATAAAGTCAGAGATCAGAGCATTCCAGAATATGGAAAAAAAGAAGTGATCTAATCAAGAACATACTCGAAGAACAAAACTGGTTGCAGAATGACACACCCATGTACAGTGACCATTAACATGCTAAGTTTAAAGGAGGTTCACATCCCAGTCTTGCCCACTTCTTTTATAACTCTGAGTTCTCAAACCTACTTTCGGCCACCGACCTACCGGAGTCACACACCACTTCCTTTGTTAAACAGAGCAAACCACAGAATCATCTTGTTTTCTGCTGCTCTAAAAACTTCTTGTCACTCTTAAAGGGGTTGAGAGATGGAAAGAAAAATCAACATCAAGGCTTCCTTGCATGGGTGTCAAACCCATCAATTTAATGCATGGGTGGACTTTGACACTTTTTCCTTTCTTGTTTTTTTTTTTTTTTTTTTGAGACAGAGTCTCACTTTGTTGCCCAGGCTAGAGTGAGTGCCGTGGCGTCAGCCTAGCTCACAGCAACCTCAAACTCCTAGGCTCAAGTGATTCTGCTGCCTCAGCCTCCCGAGTAGCTGGGACTACAGGCATGCACCACCATGACCGGCTCATTTTTCCTGTATATATTAGTTGGCCAATTAATTTCTATTTATAGTAGAGACAGGGTCTCACTCTTGCTCAGGCTGGTTTCGAACTCCTGACCTCGAGCAATCCGCCCGCCTCAGCCTCCCAGAGTGCTAGGATTACAGGCGTGAGCCACGGAGGCTGGACTTCCTTTCTTTTTTGGTTGGTTGATATTTGGATCTCTCTACGCACCTACATCTAGTATTTGTGGGTTAACTAAGCTTTTGCTCTGGTGAATCAGGGGCAATGTATGTATGTGCCAGGACTGTTCTCTCAATGGGAGCATTGTTGCCATCTCAGTGATGAATCTCCTGTTACACAATATTGGGAATTATTTGGCAAGCATACATACAAAAAAAAAAAAACACTCAGAACCTTCACATAGTTGTACCTTAAAATCCTCTAACCTTGGGATTAGAATTCTTTCTTTCCAATGGATGTTGGTAGAATTATTCATAAATGTTTTCCAGTTTTGAGAAGCTGGAAGAAAACATGTTGACTTGGTGAAAAGGTGCCCCATGCTGTGCAGCTATGCGTGAGCACTGAAGGAACTATGCCCCAGGGCATTGGGTGGAACAGCCATGCCCCTCTCAGGACTCACAGCCTGATGTTACCACCAAGGTCACCGCCCGTGTACTAATACCTAAATGCCCCAAATGACCTACGTACTAGTCATCAGGAAGAAAGAAATTATTTTAGATACTGTCCTTGCTTGGGAGGTTGACAAAAGATATACAAATATACAGAACAGTATTTTAAAACATTATATTCAAGGTTGATGTTATTTTGGTGTGTTATAAAGGCAGGGGATACAGGAGGTTGGTTATTCTGATTTGAAGTTTGACTTCCTTGGTTTTTGGATTATTTTTTTCATTTCCCTTTTATTTATATTTTGCTCCCATGTGGGGTTGGGTTAGTGAACTATTTCAGGAATACCAAAAAAAAAAAAGAGAGAGAGAATATAACAAACACTGATGTACTCACCAAGTAGGTTAAAGAATAACATCACAGAAAGAGTTGAAGCCCTGTGTGCCCTTCCTCCTCAATTCCATTTCTTTCCTGCTTCTCCAGAGTAGCTGCTATCCTATTTATCTTCTATGTATATATCCATAAACTTCGTACCTAATAATAATATATACACATATATCTTTCTGCTACTTGCTGTTTTAAATCAACATTAAGTTTCTGAGATGTATGCTTGTTGATTCTTTTTTTTTTTCTTTTCCCTCCCCGCTTGTTGATTCTTATAGTTTAAAACACTCTTTGTTTTTTTGTTTTGTTTTTGTTTTTTTAGCGATGGGGCTTTATAAATTTATTATTTATTTTTTTAGAGACAGAGTCTCACTCTGTCACCCTGGCTAGAGTACAGTGGCATCATCGTAGCTCACAGCAACCTCAAACTCCTGGGCTCAAGCAATCCTCCTGCCTCAGCTTCCCAAGTAGCTGGGACTACAGGTGTGTGCCACCATGCCATGCCTAGCTGTTTTGTTTTTTGTTTGGAGACAGAGTCTCCTATGTTGCCCAGGCTGGTCTCAAATCCTGGCCTCAAGCAATCCTCCTACCTCAGCCTCCCAAAGCGCTAGGATTACAGACAGGAGCCACTGCACCCAGCTAGGTATACAAATATACCTTTGAGTCTCTGTTTTTGATTCTATTGTATGTTTACCCAAAAGTGGAATTGCTGGATCCTATGGTGTTTTTAACTTTTTCAGGAACTGCCATACTATTTTCCATAGCTGTTGCACCAGCAATCCACAAAGGTTCTAATTTTTCCACATCCATGCCAACACTTGTTTTCTGTTGTTTGGGTTTCTAAAAATAATAGCCATCCTGGGTTTTGTTTTTGGGTTTTTTTTTTGCGGGGGAAGTGTTAATTAGGGTTCCTTGTGCTGAAAGAGTGATCTTTGAAAGGTGTGCATTACCTCATTTCTCACTCAGTTCACGTCTGATGCAGGATGTCTGACAAGTTTCAGAAACCAATTATTATCTATAAAGAAAACTTTTCTTTATCCCTACAATCCAGGAAGCAAGATGGGAAGACAGCTTTGGCTGGGCGGTGAAACGAATTCTCTGTATATAAAGGATGCGGCTAATCTTTACTGCAACACGGGTCTTCTCACATTAAGACCTAGAATTTGAAAATGACAACAGGAAGGAATGGCAAGCAGAGGGCTGGAGGGGATCAGAACGGCTCCTGCAGCCTCCGTCCGAGATGGCACACACAGCCCTGCCCTCCTGATGCTCACGCCTGAGGCCACTTCCCTCTCACGGGTACCAGGAGTGGTCAGTGTGATCAGTAGAATACGGCAGAAGCAAAGGAACCTCATTTCCAATATTTGGTTATAAAAGACACTGTGGCTTCTACTTCCTCCCTCCCTCCCTTCCCTCTCTCTCCCCCCCCCCCCTTTAATAACTGGTTCGGGGGAAGCCAGACATGAGGACAGACACTCGGGCAGCCTACGAAGAGGCCCACACAATGAGGAACTGAGACTTGCCAGCAACCATCCCCCTCGGAGCTTGGGCTGATGGTCCCCTGGCCACAGCTTGCGTGCAAACTCATGACAGACTCTGGGCCGCCACTGCCCAGCTAAGCTGCTCCCGGATTCCCGAATTTCATAAACGATGTGAAATGATACATGTCTGTGGCTGTAAACTGCTAAATGTTGGTGTCATTTGTGACACAACAGCAACAGATAACGAATGAAGCACCCATAGAGTGGTCCTAGGAGGGGAGGGTGAATCTGTCACCATTATAATGATCATTTAAATGCCCTGCACTATGGTACGGTTGATTGTAGCAAATCTGATCAATGATTTGTTCCCAGCCATTAAACTAAGATACACAAGGAGTAGGAAGCTGCGTGGAAAAACCAACACGACACTCTGGGAGGCCAAGGCAGGGTAGATTGCTCAAGGTCAGGAGTTCAAAACCAGCCTGAGCAAGAGCAAGACCCCGTCTCTACTAAAAATAGAAAGAGATTGATTGGCCAACTAAAAATATATAGAATAAATTAGCCGGGCATGGTGGCACATGCTTGTAGTCCCAGCTACTAGGGAGGCTGAGGCAGGAGGATTGCTTGAGCCCAGGAGTTTGAGGTTGCTGTGAGCTAGGCTGACACCAGGGCACTCTAGCCCCGGCAATACAGTGAGACTCTGTCTCAGGAAAAAAAAAAGAAAAAAGAAAAACCAACATGAGTTCATAGCGAGGGTTAAAGGCAAAATAGAAATGCGCACATACACTGTGCTTGGAACCATGAACATGCCATGTTTCTACATGGCAAAGACTCAAGGAGGACAAAGTGTTTTTTTAAGTTAGTGGACAGGCCAGTAGACAATTTTATTTCTTTTGTATGAGTTATATTAAGGTTATAATGATTCCTGTGGACTGAGGTGTTTTTTTAAAAAAAAAAAAAACTAAAATAAAAAGAAGAGAACTGATATAAGTCCATTTTGGCAGCTGCTAACAGCCAAAAAAAAAGAAGAAGACTGTATTGAATAACAGTGGAAAGACCAAAATGGTTACCAAAAAATAATAATAATAATAAACTCTCCCAAACTTACATGCTGAGCAAACCCGCAATAAATAAAAATGTGTTGGCTGATACGCCGTGAAACAGAGCAGCACAGATTTTTCCCAGCCTGATTTTCTTTAAACCCCCTGTTTTCATGTCACTGAAAACCGACTTTCCTCACTAATTACTTACAGGAAGAAGGGGGTCTTGATCTTGCTTTCTGTATCTCTCACCCAAAACATTTGTTCTGTAGCGTGATTTCAAATTTTAAAAACAGTTTCTCAGGTATATGGTATTCCAAAAAGAAAAAAAAAAAAAAGAGGTAATAAAACTAGTTTTACCTCTTCTGTTGATCAACCCACCCCATTTCACAGGGAGGAGCATTTGCAAGATTACTTAACTTGTGATCGCCTTAAGAACGATTTCTCTGGGCATCCCTGGAGGGGAACCCAACGGTTTTCAAATCCCAGAACCCAGTTTTTCTCACCAGAATGGCCTTTAGAAAGTGACCTTGCAGTATTTTTTGACTGTTTTGCCTTGACGATGGAGATAAACCACACAGGCAAAGGGTGTCTGTCCTAAGCATGTACACATTGTAACAAGCCTGACGATTTCAAGGGCATTAGGTTCCTGCACCAAGAAATGAATTCAGCTCTAAAAAATCACTTGGGCCCCTGACAAGGTGTAAACTTGAGTTGGTTGACTCGCAGAGAATAGCGACATAGAGACCGATTTCCAGGCACTGGGTTTGCAAACTCTCTAGGGAGAAACTAGAAACTGAAACTCTCTCAAGGTGGTACTTAAAAAAAGAAAAAGAAAAATAAAAGACCTTTATAGGTTTTGTTTTGTTTTTTTGCTTTTTAGTTATAAAAATAATTTGTATCTTTCGTGTCTTAACTGGGTGATGGACTTATTATATTATTCCCTAACCCTTTTGGCAAATCTGAAATATTTCATAATAAAATGTGTTAATACTAATGAACATTCAGATACTTAAAAATATTTGCTTGTCCAAACAGTAAAGAAGTATGTAAACTAAAAAATTAAAAACAAATCCTATTGATCTCCTATCCCAGAGGTAACCACAATGAACAGTTTTGTTTCTCATTCTAGAATTTTTCTAAATGTAGATAAACATGTACATACATTAACTTTTCATTGAGTAGAAGTGGGATGTTACTACCGTGCAAATGGCATTTCAGTACTGTGCTTTGTAACTACACTACATTCTTTTTCAATGCTATATAGTACTCCACACAATACTCACTGTGGCATTTAGACTTCTCGTCCATCCAGTATGCTGTGATGAACACTCTGTGTACACATATATGCAAGCATATATGCAGGATGATTTCCTAGAAATTGAGTGAATACCATTACCATTTTAATTTATTACCATTTTACTTAATAGAACAGTTTTAGATTTACAGAAAAATCAAGAAGATAGTTCAGAAAGTTCCCATATACCCCATCATCCAGTTTCCCCTATTGACTCTTGAACAACGCAGGGTTTGGGACCCTGAGTTCCCCCCTCCAACGTACAGTTGAAAATTTAAGTACAAGTTTTGACTCCCCCAAAACTTAACTTCAGCCAGACACAGTGGCTCACGCCAGTAATCCCACTACTCGGGAGGCCAGGGAGGGAGGATCACGTGAGGCCAGGAGTTTGAAACCAGCCTGAGCAACATAGCGAGACCTCTCACCACTCAAAAAATTTTAAAAATTAGCCAGACTTGGTGGTGTGCACCTGTAGTCCCAGCTATTCAGGAAGCAGGCAGGAGGATCAATCGAGCCCAGGAGTTCTGGGCTGTAATCAGGCCACCGCATGCCATCTTTGCTGTCTCAGGGTTGGCAGGTGCAGAAGAGGTGGAAGGGGAGACGGGAGAGGCAGGCGCATTCGGTATAACTTTGGTGGAAAAAATCCATATACATGGACCTGTACAGTTCAAACCCCTGTTGGGCCAAGGTCAACTGTATTTTATAATAGTTTGTTACATTTGCCACAACTAATGGACCGATACTGATACTTTATTATTAACTAGTCTGTACTTGAATTTTAGCTTTTCTTAGTTTTCCCATAATGTCCTTTTTCTGTCCCAGGATCCCATCCAGTGTATCACGTTACATTTAGTCCTCCTTTCTCTTTGGGCTCCTCTTAGGTGTGACACTTCCTCAGACTTTCCTTGTCTTTGAAGACCCTGATGGTTTTCAGAAGCGCCGGCCGGGTGTGTCGCAGGACGACACGCTCTCGGCTTTTGTCTGAGGTTTTTCTCATGGTTAGGCTGGGGGGATGGATGTTGCGGAGAAAGATGGCGAGTTAAGGTGCCATCTTCATCAGGTCACATCAAGGGCATGTCCTGTGGACATGACTGACCACCGTTGATCTTGACCTTGACCTTCCTGCTAGAGCAGGGCTCTGGCTTTCTCCACCATGCGGTTACTCTTTACCCTTCGCCCTATCATACTCTTTAGAAGGAAGTCACGATGTGCAGCCCACACTTAAGGAGTACGCATTCATCCTCTCCTTACTTTTTAATTTTTTACAAGTTATAAAATGGCATAAAATCGAATTCAACCAGTAGATGGGGGTAAAATAAAAACCATTGTTAACAGCTTCTTATGTTTCCTTCCAGGATACTTTTTCAATGTCTGTTCAAGCAACTATATTCATATCCACCCTCCCACCCACCCAGTGTTTTTTTTTTTAAAGCAAGAGGGATCACGCTCTACTTCCATGGAACATGCCATTTGGAAATCATATAACTAAAGACAAATCAATGTGACTCCTCAGTATAATATTATCTGACCCACAGCTGGTTCCGAAAACACTTGAAACTCATTCAACAGACATTGCCTAAGTTTACATTTCCTCTATTAGTACTGAAAATAGTTTGGGTCGGTTTTTTTTTTTTTCTTTCTTTCTTTCAATTCCATTCGGGGCTTTTTTTTTTTTTTCCAAGTGAAGATTCTTCTCAACAGATGGTGTTAATTTAGGTACTAAATCTGGAATATTCTAATCACTGTGAAATTTTGCATGTCTCATCTTAGGCAGAAAAGTGTGAGTGTGAAGATGTGAGTTTATTCCACTCACAGCTTGCAGTCCTTGAGGTGGCTCCGCACATGCCAACTGTCTCATGTCAGCTCACACTCGGGGTCACCCTCTGCGACCTCTTGCCCCTGCCATCAGCGTTCCAGAAGCTTCCCTAGCTTACTCTGTTCTTTCAAGAAGGGCTGTCTTGTCTGATCCACCCACCACCCTCTCCTTCCTCCCAAGTCTTCTATTTATAACATTTCATCATGTCTGAGGGCACGAGAAAGATGAGAATCCATCTCTATTGGTTTCCTGTGGCTTCTGCAACAAACGACCCACCACCTTCCTGGCTCAATCAACGCAGATTTATTCGCTTATGGTTCTGGAGGTCGAAAGTCCAAAATCAACAAGTCCTGACGTCCAGGTGTTGGCAGAACTGGTTTTTTCTGGAAACTTGGAGGGGAGAATCCACCTCCCTCCCTTTCTCACATCTTCTAGAGGCCACAGCGCTCCTGAGCCTGTGACGCTCCGACCACTGTGACGACCTTGGGCCTACCTGGATAACCCGGATCGCCTCCCCGGCTCAGGGCCCTCATCTTAGTCACACCTGCAGAGACCGTTTGCCACATAAAACAACGCTGATGGGGATTATTAAGCAGCCCTCTACATGAGCCTCCTTTACAAACAAATAAGAACAAAGAAACCACCTATTTTCCATCCTTCCTCCCCAGGAGTGGCCACTGTTAACTCTCCTTGGTGTGGATTTTTCCAGACCATTTTTTTCTTGGTTTATTTATTTATTTATTCCATAGAGATGGGGTCTCAAGCTCCTGGCCTCAAGTGAACCTCCAGCCTAGGCCTCCTAAAGTGCTGGGATTATAGGCGTGAGCTACCACGCCCAGCCTAGTTTCTTTGTAAAAAAAAAAAAAAAAAAAAATTGGCTTCCTATTCTGCAACATGCTTCTCCCTCTGTTTTGAGATCCATGTGTATTAATACACATAAAACGAGTTCAGCTACCAGTTTTAAGAAATATTTTTTGTGGTGGTAAAAATATATGTAATGTAAAATTCATCATTTTTACCACTTTCAGATGTACAGTTTAGTGACATTCAGTACACTTACAGTGTTGTGCAACTGTCACCACTACCCATCTCCAAAAGCTTTTCATGTTCCCAAACTGAAACTCTGTCCCCATTAACCACTAACTCCCTGTCCCCCACCACTCCGGCCCTGGTAACCTCCGATCTACTTTTGTCTCTACGGACTTGCATATTCCAGATATTTCGTATAAATGGAATCAATATGGGTCCATATGTGTCTGGCTTCTTTCACTTCACGTTTTCAAGGCTCATCCATGCTGTAGCATGTGCCAGCCCATAATTCCTTTTTTTTTTTTTTTTTTTTCTAGGCAGGATCTCCCTCTGCCTCCCAGGCTGGAGTACAGTGGCATGATCGTAGTTCACTGCACCCTTGAATTCATGGCCTACTGTAAAATTTCCCTCCCACCTTGGCCTCCAAACGTGCTGGGATTACAGGAGGGAGCCTCCACGTCCCACCTCCTGGATTCCTTTCTATGGTTCAATAACACTCCATTGTATGCATAGGCCACATGTTGTTTATCTGTTCATCTCTTGATTGACACTTGGTCTCATCTTTTTTTTTTTTTTTTTTTTGAGTCAGAGTCTTACTCTGTTGCCCAGGCTAGAGTGCCTTGGCATCAACCTAGCTCACAGCAACCTCAAACTCCTGGCCTCAAGTGATCCTACTGCCTCAGCCTCCCGAGTAGCTGGGACTACAGGCACACACCACCATGCCCGGCTCATTTTTTTCTATATATTTTTAGTTGGCCAATTAATTTCTTTCTATTTTTAGTAGAGACAGGGTCTTACTCTTGCTCAGGCTGGTCTCAAACTCCTGACCTTGAGCAATCCTCCTGCCGAGGCCTCCCAGAGTGCTAGGATTACTGGCATGAGCCACCGCACCTGGCCTTATCTATTTTTAACTAATTTAAAATAGTCCTTCATAGGAATGAACACTTAAAAAAAAAATTAAACCATTCCCCTATCATTGGGCACATACATAGTTTGGTTCTAATTTTTCACTATTATAATACTATGCAATGTTTTACTATATTAAACATATTTCTATGTGTCTCCTTGTGGAATTACCTTTTTTAATATTATTAACACCCATCAACTTTATTTCCCCAGAAAGTTCACAACAAGATCCTGCTGTATATTAAAAGAATTTCTTAGGAAGCAAGGCACGAAGATATGTTTGGGTCTTTTTTGTTCTGCCCTGGAAGAAGACAAGATGACAGAACTTGCAAGAAGGGTGTTCTACACCCTGCTGTATTTTTTAACTGCCCACCAGGACTTGTGCAAATCCTTGAACATTTCTGCCTCCATTTCCTCATTTACAAAATGGGGATCAATAATACGTGTCTGTGCCTGCACTGGAATGTTTATGCCAGCACAATTCACAATTGCAAAGCTGTGGAAACAACCTAAGTGCCCATCAATTCATGAGTGGATTAATAAAATGTGGTATATGTATACCATGGAGTACCACTCAGCTTTAAGAAACAACGGTGACATAGCACCTCTTATATATTCCTGAATATAGCTGGAACCCATTCTACTAAGTGAAGTATCTCAAGAAGGAAAAAACAAGCACCACATGTACTCACCAGCAAATTGGTATTAACAGATCAATACCTAAGTGGACATATAGGAGTAACATTTATCGGGTGTCAGGCAGGTGGGGGGGGAGGAGGGGAAGGGTATATACAAACACAATGAGTAAGAGGTGCAACGTTTGGGGG
>VSMD01024628.1:0-25262 GCA_008750895.1 Mirza zaza | reverse complement strand
AAAGCATTGTCCTCCTGGGGCTGTCGGGCTTGTGGGCTGCACGGACACCAAGCAACTCATCGCACAATTCAGTCCCTAACACAGGATGGATGCAGGGAAACCAGTTAGGAGGTTGCTACAGCCGAGGGGAGAAATGCTGATGGCCTGGACTAGGTGTTGGCAATGAAGACGGAGGGAACTGAGCAGAAAATCCTACCAGCATACCTAGTGGACAGCCTGGGGGGACAGCAGGAAGGAAGAGGTGTCTAGGATAACTCCCAGGTTTCTATAAAGGGTGTATTGGCCCCCCAGAAAAGATATGTCTACATCCTAACCCCTAAAACCTGTAACTGTGACCTTATTTGGAAAAAGGGTCTTGCAAATGTAATTAAATTGAGAAACTCAAGACGAGATCATCCTAGATTATCCAAGTGGGCCTTAAATCCAGTGATAAATCTCCTTATAAAAGACAAAAGAGGAGAAGGCACAGACACAGAGCAGGCAATGTGAAGGGAGAGAAAGAAACTGGAGCAATGTGGCAAGAAATGATTTTACCCTAGATCGTTCAGAGGGTGCACAGCCCTGCTTAATTTTGGATTTCCAGCCTCCAGAGCTGTGAAAGAATAAGTGCGTCCAGTTTTGAGCCGCAAGGTGTGTGACCCTTTGCTGAGGCAGCCCCAGACAACCAACACAACAAGCCATTGACTGGGTAGTGTTGTCATTCATGGACTGGGGACCGGAGGGCTCGGGTCTTGTAGAATACGAGGAAGAGTAGAGAGTTTAGATCTAGAAATGTAGGATTTGTGGTGGCTTTAAGATGTCAGGAGATGAAAGGGCAGCAGCTTACAGTAAATACTCAACAATCGATAGCTATTATCATTATTTGCTTTCCGGATAATCCTATCTTAGAAGAAGTGATTGCTCCGCTCAAGCATATCTGGTTTTCCTGGAATCCCGGGGCAGCAAACAGGTGTAAGTTCTGCCAGCGGCACAGCAAAGCTTAGCTCTTCCCTTTGGACCTAACACCCCTATTTGGACATAAATACTTCCTGGTACAAAGTTCTATTTGAATCACTTCTGGGCATTTGGCCTAAAATCAGGTGCAAAGTTCTATTTGTGCTTCTTCACCTGAGGGTGATACCAACCTCATACCCAGCCAGAAAGCTACATCACACTCTTCCAGGGAGAGCTGGGGGGAGGCCCAAGCCCACTTTTCCCTCCTCCCCTCGTCCTTCTGTGCCCACCTGGCTCCATTCGCAGCAGAAGTCCGCCATCTTGTGGACATGTGCGGTTCTAACAGGCTAGTCCTGAACCAGGAAGTCAAAATCAGAGAGGAGGTGGCTTCGAAGTCACTTTACCTGTCCTCCTACTGCCAAATACAGCTTCATCTAATTGGCTCTAAAAGTCAATGACATGGGTGGAGAATCTTTATGGTCTTCACAATAAATAGCTAAGAAGCAAGTAGAATGGCGTCAAAACAGGTCTGAAGGATGGCGCCTTCCGCCTTTGGAGAACTGAGACCCTGGTCTACAAATCCCTTCCTCCCTCTCCAGGCCATGAAGGACACCAGCTATTTAGTGAAATGCTTCACTCATGAGAGAGAGAGCCTACTCCACTCGCTCCTTCATAAACAGAAAGCCTCTCCATGAGGGTAGAGAAGTCTAATTTCTGGCTCACTTATTTCTCAACCTGTCTGTTTAAAACGTAATTCTGGGCTGGCGATGGTGGCTCACACCTGTAATCCTAGCACTCTGGGAGGCTGAGGCAGGAGGATCTCACGAGGTCAAGAGTTTGAGATCAGCATGATCAAAAGCGAGGCCCTGTCTCAACAACAACAACAAAAAAAGGCGCTAGTCTATCACTCAGTCCTCAGTTTCTCTCTCCATAACATGGGGATAATAGTATTATCTACCTAATAGATCTGTTGTGGACACAAAATAAGTTAACATAGACAAAGTGTTCAGAACACTGCCTAACCCAGTAAACTCAAGACATGTTACCGATTACATCCTCCACCACCAAACCCAATGTTCTTACAGCATTTAAGTGTATCCCCACTCACAGGTGATATCCAGGTATGCCTAGGTACTATGCGAAAGAAATAAAAATATGAGTTATAGTCTTTACCTCCTGCAATTTGTGGCATAGTGCCGAAGCATGAACAATACATGTACACGTGGAACAATTAGTGTAAGGTAAAAAGATTAAGTGCAATAAAAGGGGAAAAAAGGCAAAAACATAAGGAGAAGCAGGAGAAGAGCATTCTCGTTCCCACCTGAGGAGATCAAGGGAGTCCAGCTGAGGCCAGGTAAACCCCTGCAAAGCCTGGCACTCTAGGGATATTGTGTGAAACAAAGGCCACGTGGGGAAGGGTCCACCACTTTGTTGGGCCCTCGCCCACCTCCTGCAGCCTGACCTCAACCATGCAGGCTCGAAAACTCGCCTTTGTCATTGCCCTCCACGGCCACTGCTGCCCTGCTGGCCCCGCACCACCTCCTCCTGGTCTGCTGCGGGCGCCCCGCGGCCCGCAGCACTGTGCTTTAGTCTGTGAGCTCTACACGGGCAGAGACTGTGTCTCTCGTGTTGGCGGCCACATCCTCAGTTATTAGCGCTGTCTGGACACACAGCTGGGAGAGGGTCCACTCCTCGGTGATGACCCTGCTTCAGACTTTGTCCGGCGCCCTTCCCCCACTCCATAGTCCAGAGCAGCTGCCCACACTGCAAGCAGGACAGACCGTGGAGACTGCTGCACGGCAAACAAGCCTACACGAGAGGACCGGCATTCTATCAACAGAGGCCTCGAACACAGCTGGCGTGTCGACCGTGGTTGCCAGCACACGAGCCCTTTCTCCACTCTGTAGGCCGCCCGGGTTGGAAGCCAAGATCTCCAGAGCCGCCCTCTGGAATCACAGCAAGGGGAGGGGGCGTTTGAGGCTGTGAGGTGCCTCTCGGCCCATATCAGCCCCCACGAGGTCGGCCTGACCAAGGGCCTGTGAGCGTCCACATCTGGTCAAGAAAAGCCCCTTTCCAGGCTGTGCGGGGACAGGTTCAGTCTGCACTTGCCTCCCACATGGATGTGACTTTGGGCTTCCACGGTGCATCAGCGCCCCTTTGCCGACATTCTTCTTTCATTAATACATACGTTCACGTGTCCATCAGCGTGTACTCGCTTGCTCGCCCTGTCTCCCCCGCCATGGCCCTGGGAAGCCAGCTGTGTCTTTATACGAGCTTATGTCTCTGTTCCATCTCTTGGTATTGGATTTATAATCCCCCTGGCACAGAACAAGCAAATGCCCCTATTTCCAAGTTCTCAAGGACAGATGTCCACATTCCGCCAACCACTGTTGGGTTCCGGCATAGAAGCAAGTCTGGCTCACTTCGCACCTGTGCCTTGGATTGCTTTTATGACGCTGTCACTGACAGCAGGGATGCCCAGTGGACGCAGGGCCCTTACTGCAGAGGGAAGCTGGCCCTGACAGGCCCCCACTCCTTGCCAACCTCATCCCCTCTGCAGCAGTACATCACTGCCTTTCTCGTCACTTCTTAGACTAAGCCTTCCCTTCCCTTCCCTTCCCTGTCCATGCAAAGTCTGCACAAACCCACAGAGGAGGTTTTAGAGGATGTTGCACATTGGTGTAACTATTTGAATCTTAACTTTACAAGTCACCATTCTTTGTTGCAAATGACAGAAAGCCAATTCACATGGGCTTATGTAAAGAAGAAAGTTTGTTGGCACACAAAACAGAAGGGTTGCGAGGTAGCTCCCAGCTTCAGGCATGGCTGGATCCAGAACCTCCAGCGATGCTGCCAGGTACCTGCCTTTATCACTCAGCTCTGCTTTCTCTGCAGAAAATTCACCCTCAGGGAGCCATTCTCCCTAGAAGGCTTTCTCCTGACAGCTCTAGGCTCACATTCTACCAGCTCAACACATTCAGCACAAAGAAAGCTTCTCTTTAATAGTCCATGTAGGTCACTGCACTCTATCCTGGGCAACAGAGAGAGACCGTGTCTCCACTAATAATAATAATAATAATAATGATAATAATAGTCCATGTAGGCTACCAGCTTTAGCAAATATTTGGGACACACTTGTATTAAAAAATTATTCATTGATGATCCAGAATTCAAATTTAACTAAGCATCCTGTATTTTATCTGGCAACCCTTAGTCTAGTACAGGTCCTGGGATAGAATCTGGGCCATTTGGATCCTGTACCCATCCCAGACCCAGTCACAGTGAGAATGGGATCTGCCAGCAGGCAGGCCAAGGTCAGCTGCCTATCCTTGGAATGGGGGAGGGGTATGGTAGGTCCCAAAGCACACATGTGCCAATCGTGGGATTTGGGTTCCCACAAGAATCGAGACGCTGACTGGAGAAGAAAGGGGAATGAAGCCCACACAGGCGAAAACAGCAGACGCCCACTACGGTGGCTTCGCAGGTGCCAGACAGCAATGAAAATTATGAAACTTCACGGTGCTTGCACGGCACAGAAGAGCTTACCAGCGTTTCCATACCACTCTGTTCCCTGCAGGTATTACGGCCATTCCCCGTGCCACTTTGCTAGGGCTGCCACGACGAAGCACCACAGGCTGCGTGCTCAAACGACAGAAATGCATTCTCCCACAGTTCTGGAGGCTGGGCGTCCACAGTCAAGGGGCCGGGCGGCAGGGCTGGTTTCCTCTGTGGCCTCTGTCCTCGGCCTGCAGATGGCCCGCTTGGCCCTGCGTCCCCCACATGGCCCTCCCCAACTGCCTGTGTCCTAATCGCTCCTTCTTATAAGGACAACAGTCATATTGGATTAAGGGCCGCCCTAATAATCCCATTTTAACTTAGTCACCTCTTTAAAGAGCCTGCCTGTAAATACGCTCTCATTCTGAGGTACAGGAGCCAGGGTTTCAACATGCGAGTTTGAGGGGGACACAGTTCAGCCCAGGTCACTCTCTCTGTCTCTCCTTTTTTCTTTTCATTTGAGGAACAGGACAGCGAGGTGGTCACAGCTTGTTGCCAGTCGGGGGGCTGAAACAGTCCTGGAGCTCCAACCAGCGGCAGGCCCTGCTGCCCGCACCACACCCCTGCTAAAACGCGTGCCCACGCCCTGCGGCCACCAGGCTCCCGTGGGAGGGGAGGGGACTCAGCAAATCTGCCTTCCAGATCCTGGCACCCAGCACGGGGCAGACGGGCAGACATCATTCTTGCAGTAAGTATTTCTTGAAAGGAGTGAAACTGGAAGAAAAAAAAAAAAAAAACCCTCCTAAACAGTTTTCAGAGATTTAGCTAAAAGGAAAGGAGGACGGGCACACGAGCTCATGATTTGAAGTGATAAAGTCTCTTCGGAACAGCAGAAATGATGAAGCCTATGGATGTGTAAATGAGCCCGGGGAAGAACTCATCAGAAGGGTAAATTACCAGACAGAAAAAGACGGCCACGGCGCGGGGAGAACAGTGCATACTGCAGTGTGTTTAGTTCATAAGAAATTCATGAGCAATTTTGGAAATTTTGTTGGTTTTGGTGGTGGGAGAGAATTGTAAATATGTATAATATGTAAATACCTTTGATAATAGAAGCCCATGAAGATAAACGAGGCTGTCTGCGGAAAAGCTGTGAGCCGCATCAGATGTTAATATAACTGTCGTCACTCTAGAAATTACCATAATGCTTACAGGGATTTGAAAGTTCCTGAGCTTTGGAGAGAAATGCATAAATACTAACCAAAAAACACGCGCGCGCGAGCGCGCACACACACACATACGCACACACCTCTTTTTTTCCTGTTCCTTTCTTCCTTTCGGTATTTTTTTTTTTCTTTTTAATGTTAGGAAGGTAGCCTTAGTGAAAGCAGGCTTTGGAGTTGAACCTGGTTCAACTTCCGTCCACCGCCAGCCGATGAGCCGTGCGACGTTGGGCAAGCCACCCAGTCCCGCTGGGACTCGCTTTCCCCATCTGTGAAATGGGGACGCTCCCCCAAGGTAGGCGCAGGAAGGGCTCAAGCCACGCTCCTTCCTCCTTCCCGGCGCGCGCCTACCCGCGGCCACTGGGGGGCCTCGGGGACAGGCCGGGCCAGGCCAGGCCGGGGCGGTGTCCCCCGGGGAGGAAGGGGCCGGTCCCCGCGCGCTCCGCCCCGCGCTCCCACCCACCGATGGCGCCGGGCGCGCGGGCCTGGGCGCGGGCGCTGTGGCGAGGCTGCAACGCGCTCATGGCCGCCTTCTTCGCGCTGGCGGCCGTCGTGCAGGTCAGCGGGGCCGGCGGGCGACAGGGGACTGCCCGGGCTCCGCCCCCAGGCCGGGCGCGCGGTGTAGACCGACTAGCCCGGGGAGTCACGGGGGCGGTTCAAGTTTACGAGGAGGGTGAGGATTGGGGCTTACGCGTGGGGGGCCCCCCCAGGCTCTGCCCTGCTGGGACACAGATGCGTCCGGGGGCGCGAGCCGCACCCCCGCGAGCCTGGCCCGCGGGCCTCCCTTGCGCGCAGCCTCGGGCTCCAGTGCGGGAAGGAGCCGGTGCAGCGCCGCCCCGCTGGAGGGGCCCGCGCAGAGGCAGCGCTGGCTCCTCCCCTGGCACCCAGCCTGGGGTGACACCGAGCGCAAGTCAGGCGCTGGGGAGGCCTGCGCCGCGACTTCCCTCGTCTCCCGAGGCTCGGAGGGCCCTTAAAGGGCCCGGTCTGGGGTCGGCGCGCCCTCTCCAGAGCTCCCGTGCGCGTCTTCTCGAAGACGTGTGGCCGAACGCTCGCACGCAGATCACGCGTCGCGTTCGGCCAGGGATCCCTTGGAGCCTGTCTGTCGTTCGCGGATCTGGGACCCGCCGCGCCTGTGCGTCGTCGTCTGGCACGGACCGAACGCGTGGGAAAGCAGGCCAGATGCAGGGACGGCGAGGGGCGGGGTGTCCGCTAACGCCTAGGTGTCTTGGCATTCCAGGTAAACGATCCGGACGCGGCGCTGTGGGTGGTGAGTATGAGCTGCGGGGACACCCTCTTGCCTCCATCTGGAAGAGTGGTGGCGTAGCACAAAGCGCAGGCCTCTGTTTGCCTCTGCTCCCTGCTCTGCTTACTTCAAAACTTAGAAACCAAACCCTTTATAAGCTCTGTTTCCTAAAATGTTAGCAGGGAGAGCGGAGTGACGAGGTAGAGTGTGCGTGACTTGCAAACTTTCTAGAGTCAGAGGTCTTTCCACAGGATTCCCTTCCAGCAGAGGCCCTGCTGAGGACCCGGAGACGTCTCAAGAGTGACTGAGCCGTTCCCTTTGGTTTCCAGCCGGAAACTCCAGCAGACCTTTGGTCGGGAAATGACAGGCCTAAGCTCTGTGGTGCTGCTGAGGTGGGGAGTTACATTTCTAGACGTAATTAAAGCCCGTTATACTTACAGTGTTCACTTAGCACATAACCGCCATGTGAGTTGTATTTCACTCATGCTAGTTTTGAGCCCTGGGTCTTGTGAAGCATATGGAGCTCACATGTCTGTTCGCCTTTACCCTTGTGGACAGTTTTTCAAGTTGCACGTGGCTCACGCACAGGAAACAATAAAAAATAACAAATCTTTCATCAAATTAGAAGTTTTTATTCTACTTTTCTAATAAAACACTGTGGCCCCAGGGAAAATATTTTTTTTCTATCATGGCAGTCAATGTGTTAACCGACACTCTGATTTGAACCATTAGAGAAGAAATGTGTGTCCCATACATTTTCTGAAATATTTGAATTTTGCCCAGTTTCTTTCAATACAGATACACAAGACTGTACAATATTAATGGGGAGATGATTCTTAGCCTTTAGAATAATGTTGGCCATGTGAGCAACATGCATCAAAACATTTATTACTAGAATTATAATGCAAAATTCTAGTCCATTTGTTGAGTGCAGTAAAACCTCATTCTGATAGTGCTTATCCAGATTCATATGCCCCTGAATCAAATCAAATTGCATTTTCTTGGCACTCTGATTCATATCTTGTGTTCCAAATAGTATTTCTCCACAGACAAGTCTCAAACATCCAGCTTAATGTTGAATTTCCAAAAGACTGCTGGATATATCCACCCGTAGGTCACAATGCTCCTCAGATATGCCCAAGGTCCTACCTAGCTTCTTTCCCTGCAAAACTCACTCCTCTTCCTGACTTGGCATTTCTATTGTCAGCAGAATCATTCTCTGAGTCATCCTTGCTCAAAACCTCGGTCATCTTTAACATCCTCTGTCCCTTGCCACTACCTTTGAGATCCCCTCGAAAGACAAAGTAAGTTTGACCTGGGCAGGATGGCACACACCTGTATTATCGGCTACTCGGGAGGCTAAGGCAGGAGGATGAGTTGAGCCTGGGAGTTTGAGGCCAGCCTGGGCAACATAGCAAGACCCTATCTTTACAAAATTAATTAAACCAACGATCTAGGTTTAATTGCTTATCTGTCTGGTACCTGTACATTTTACCTTTAGCTTCGTGCTCAAATGATATAATATGAAGAATAGATCCTATATCCCCACAGACAGCCTCCCTCATTCCCAGTTCAGCCCTCTGTTACCTCCCACATAGACCCCTGGAACAGCTTCCCAACTCCTCTGTCTGCCTTACATCTCTTCTGTTCCTAGAACAGCTCCTGTATGTTACTTTCGGCTTCAAAAACTTTTGTTACTTCCCGAGATCTCTTACGTGGAAACTCCCAACTTGGATTCAAGGCCCACAACAGTATGGCCCCAGCCCACCTGCAACAGCTAAGTTGTTGAAGCCTCGTCCAGCAATAATGGCTAATGTGCCTTGTCCCTAGAACTCCTGCATGTCATACTCTACCCAAGCTTCAAGGGCTATTTCAAATGCTGTCTCACCCAGGAATATCTCTCTGCCTCTTTCCTGTAGTTTCCAACCATTCTTCCTTTGAACCTTTTTGTAGCACTAAAACATTTGGCCTTGCATTAGCATTGTCTCTGTTTCTGCGAGCTCCCGGGAGGACAAGGACCAATCTTCCCTCTTCTTGGTAGCCTTTAGGCAACCTACCATAAAGCCTCCCTGATGGAAATCCTTCCTGTAATGACTCTTGAATGAATGGATGAACACACACTAGGTCACTGGGCTTTGGGGGCTGGTCTATACCCAACCCATTTCCATGTCCCTACTTCACTTTGCTTATGGAGGATATTTGTATCAGGATGCATAATAATGGATAATGGATAATAATAATAATGAATAATAATTTTCCATAATAATGAAAAATCTGACTAGCATCAGGTTGTAAAAATACAGAATATCTCACTAAGACATCCAGAGGTAGTTGTTGAATAGTCAACAGGGTCATCAAGAACGTGAGTTTGCTGTCTTTCTTCTCTGCCATCCTCAATGTGTGGGCGATTACTCCTCTCATGTTCACAGAATGGCTGCTGCAGCTCCATACATTTCATCCCCAGAAAAGAGCATCCCAAGTAGGAAGAAGCAAGGCAGAAGAACAATACATTTTTGTCCTGTGTTTTCTTTTCATTTATGAGAGAGGAAAATGTTTTCACAAAAGCCCCTTGGGCAGAGCTGCTGTTCAGTCTGTGTGTACCAGTATGGCACATCGTCAGGGCTCCAGTCTGATTGGTCAGCACCCATGCATATGGGTTGTTAAATGCTTTGACTATCAGCCTTGCCTCTAAAAGGCTTCTTACATTTCATTGCTGGAACATGACCACCTCTACCTGCAAAAGAGACTGAGAAAACAAATAGGTGGACAAAGGAGAGTGGTGTTAGGCATGATACCATGGTACTCAATGACCATGTTTTGAATAAGCTAAATATTATAAATTAATACCATAACACCCTTATATTTTTTGAAAAACCAACAAAAATATAAAAGACTGAGTTCATTATTGAGTGTTTGTACTATGCATTGTTTTAACTTGTGTTCTAGAAACAATTATTTTTACTTTCTCTTCCCTCCAATTTTTTAAACCTCATTCAAGATAGAGGAAAGTATTTAAATAAAGATTATCAGGTCACAGCTACCATGGGAAACTATTATTTAGTTGATTGTTTCATTCATATGTTTACAATATGCTGAAATAAGAAGGTTTAGAGAAACTTTAGTCCATTAATGACAGATATCTGATACATTTGGATGCATATTTTCAAAATCTCTGCCAAACATTTCCTTTTTTTTTTGGTCTCACTTTGTTGCCCAGGCTAGAGTGAGTGCCATGGCATCAGCCTAGCTCACAGCAACCTCAAACTCCTGGGCTCAAGCGATCCTCCTGCCTCAGCCTCCCGAGTAGCTGGGACTACAGGCATGTGCCACCATGCCTGGCTATTTTTTTCTATATATATTAGTTGGCCAATTAGTGTCTTTCTATTTATAGTAGAGACGGGGTCTCGCTCTTGCTCAGGCTGGTTTCGAACTCCTGACCTCGAGCAATCCGCCTGCCTCGGCCTCCCAGAGTGCTAGGATTACAGGCGTGAGCCACCGCGCCCGGCCTCTGCGAAACATTTCTTATAGGCAGCACAGTTAAATATTGTATAATAGATGTGTGTGTGTCTTTAATTTCTTTCCCCACCCCCCTTCGATGGCTAAGCCATGTAGTTTTTCACCAGAAAAGTAGCCTCTTACTGCTCTGTTGTAGTCCTTGGAGCAGCAGCAGCAGTGGCCCCTGGGAGATTGTTAAAGAATCGGAGTCTTGTGGCCTACCCAGACCTCCAGAATCATACTCTGCATTCTAACACGATCCCAGGTGACTGGGACGCACATTAAAGTTTGGCACTGGTCTGACCCTCAGTCTCATGACTGTCCACCTGTGCGAGACTACTTGACTTTCAAATGTCAGTATGGGCCATTATTCCAATAATCATGAAGGATGGAGTGGGAAAGATGAAGACCGAGTGTCTAATCCAATGCTCTCTCTCCCCAGGGGCAAGACAGACATGTTTTTATACTGAAAACAAATAGCTCAAATGTACAGCTCTGACAGCTTCCAAACAAACTAGAGGTTTCTGACATAAGTATAGCAACTGATGTGGTTAAACTGCTGCGTCTCTCAAAAAGTCCCGGCCAGGCGCCTGGCTCATGCCTCCTAGCACTCTGGGAGGCCGAGGCGGGCGGATTGCTCAAGGTCAGGAGTTCAAAACCAGCCTGAGCGAGACCCCGTCTCTACTATAAAAATAGAAAGAAATTAATTGGCCAACTAATATATATATATTAAAAAATTAGCTGGGCATGGTGGCACATGCCTGTAGTCCCAGCTACTCGGGAGGCCAAGGCAGCAGGATTGCTCGAGCCCAGGAGTTTGAGGTTGCTGTGAGCTAGGCTGACGCCACAACACTCACTCTAGCCTGGGCAACAGAGTGAGACTCTGTCTCAAAAAAAAAAAAAAAGTCCCCATGTGTCTTATAAACCAACCCTCCCTAGTTGCCCTCTGCCTGCAAAACACACAAACACGTGCACACAATAGTTAAGTTTGTCTAGAGCCTCCTATGAATGAGGCTTAGGATAGGGCCTCTAGGGCAAGCCTTCCCACTTCCAGACCAACTTATCAACAGCTTGAAAAGGAAGAGCCTGCCTTATCATTGGGACACCTGATCCATACATTGTCAGGAAACTTGCTGTGGTCCCACAGGGTTAGATCGTTGGGCCGGATAGTCCAGTGGATCAGACACAGCAAGGCCATCTAGCTAATCATGATCACTCCTGCCCTGCTTTTCAAAGAACATTTTCTTGTGTGCAAGTGGGGAAAGGCCATTTGGGTTTTGGGTTTCCCAAGAGTTTGGGTTTCCCAGGAGTTTGCTTGGGAGACACTGGGAAGTCAGTGTGTCTTAAGACTCAAACTCTATGCTCAATGCTAGAGCTCGAAGATGAACGAGCCTTTCCTGGAGTAGCCTACAGTCTGGGAGGAAGGCAGATAAAATCGCAACCAGGAGTGGCAAGTGCCACAGAAGCAGAGGCTACCACTTCCTCAGTCGTTACTGAAACCTAGAGGCTGAGTTGGAGCACAACAGCCACTGAGCTCATTTTTCCTTTGCTTCCTGGACACCTCTGGCAATCTCAAGTATTGGGCACACTTCTCAAGCCACATAATTCCCTCTCTTTTTGCTAACAGGTGGTGTACGCGATACCCGCAGTGTTGACTCTGCTTGTTGGATTTAACCCTCTTGTCACAGGTATAGACCTTGCATTCTGAATGGAGATACAGCAAATCAGATTTCCTTGTAATAATGAGGTCTATCTGCCCGACTCTCAGGAGGAAAACGGGGCTCCCTAGGCCTTTCTTCTCATTTCTGATAATGAGGTCATTCTCATGCAGATTATTCTTACTCATCTTCTGGAAAACCTTATGAGGATCTGCTGTACTAAGCCCTCCTTTACCAACTTGGGCCCAAGACTCCTGATGCCAGTGTGGAATTGTGGTTATGCAGTTCAACCCACGAGAGGGAAGGGTTTTGGCCGCTGCATTGACTTCTTAAGCCACCAAACTAACGTAAAATAAGCAACAATCTAAGTGCTAATCCTGTGTTCCCATACTCAGTGACAATCAGTGTGTAGCATTTATCTTCTCCTCATAACCCAGTTCAACTCATTTTTTTTTTACACATTTTTCTTGGAGTAATACCCTCCCCCCCATTAATCATTTTCTTATTTTGAATTTATTCGTTATCTATGTATGTGAACCAGCACTCAAATAGAGAAATTGTTTATAATGTCTAGAACAAATATCTAGAGTTTTTGTTAATAATATGTTGCTTTTCCTAATCTCCCCACATACTGTCGTGGTACCTACAGCAATGTATTGCATAGTTTTATATATGTTTTTCCCTACTAGGCTGTGTAAGCCCCTTAAAAGCAGCATCGTGTTTTATGCATCTTTGCATAAGCCTAGCCTACATATATGTGCTTTAAGCCATTTGAGCTGCTATAACAAAAATATCATAGATTGGGTGGCTTATAAACAACAGAAATTTATTTCTCCCAGTCCTAGAGTCCAGATCAAGGTGCTGGAACATTCAGTGTCTGGTGAGGGCCCACTCCTGGTTTATATCTGTGGCCTTCTCTCTGTGTCCTCTCATGGTAGAAGGGGTGAGGGAACTCTCTCAGGCCTCTTTTATAAGGGCACCAATCCCATTTGTGAGGGCTCCACCCTCATGAACTACCTACCTGCCAAAGGCCCCACCTTCCAATACTGTCACCTTGCAGGGTTAGGATTTCAACATATGGATTTGAGGGGGAGACACAGATATTCAGCCCACAACAACATGGCCAAGCATATGGTAGGTACTTAATGCTTGTCAAAGGAGTGAATGGTTATAAAACAGGATTTACTATGTATTTATTCTGTAATCTGCTTCTTGGACATCTTACAAGTACATCCCAGGTGGGTATACATGTGAAAAAAATCCACTTAAAATAACTAGTTTGGATAGCTCACAGGCCACCCAGCTCAATGCTGAGCAAAACGTAGCCGCTTCACTTTTTATGGCACTAAAAAACTTTCAACCAACCTTACGTTAGACAGTTTTACACTACAAAACAGTGTCTTATAACAGAAAAAAGAATACATTTATATTGGTTTTCTTATTAGTGGAAACTGTTTAGTCCCGATAGCTTATTTTTTAGTTTCTTTAAAATAGCTTTTAGTAGTGAGCTTGGAAGTTCTCAGGGGCCTTAGAATAAAGAATAGTGATTCCTGCCTAGGTGGGGAAAGTGCTAGCTCCCCAGATGCCCGGGCTCCTCCTACAGACCCCTAGAACTCTGTCTACATCTTTAAGGTGGGTCAGTTAGGGCTACTTTAGTTATAAGCTAGAAAAAAACCTCAACACCAATGTGCTGTGAGCTCAGAAGGAGACGTGTTGGTGCAGTTTACTGGAAGGGCCGGGGTGGTGCTGGCTTCATGTGCTGGTGACCCCTGCATGTCACCGGCGGGCTCCACGCGGCAGCCGGGCGCTCCCGGTTCCCGTCCGCACCGGGCTGAGCCCACGGGGACTTAGACTCTGCTTCTTCTCGCTGCTGAAGTCAGAATCGCGTTGCTGGCCCTGCCTCACTGTCTGTCTGAGCCACTTCCCTGTGGTTGAAGGGACGAATGTGTTGACGGACCCGGCCGTGGTCCAGTTTGCTGGGACGCTCGGACTGGGGGTGGGCAGGGTGGATTCCCAAAGCAAACGAGGGCGGTCACCCCAGGAAGGGGAGGTCACATTTATAGCTGGTGCTATCACCTCCGTGCTGTCCCTCAAAAAGAAAAAAAGAAGTTTTTCTGACTGCCTTTTCTGAAAGCAGACCATGGCAAAGCAAGCACAGAGATCGCTTTTCTGTGGGGCGTGATTCCGTGATAAATGGCATCAGGATGTCTGTCTTAGGTCACAGCGTCTGGAGGGGCGTCTCTGCAGCGCACACGTTCCTTTGCGTGGCCTGGGCCGTGGGCCTGGCCTGCCACCTCTTGCTTCATGCACAGCAGAGCATCTTGCACGAGGAAGAAGGCAGGTGAGCAGTGGCTCTTGTCCTTTGGAAGGGCGGGATAGAACTGTGGGGCCTTGTCTTCCTTTATAATCCTTATCCGTGCACCGCAGTGACTGGCCTCCCCAGCTCGCCCTCGCGGAGCAGGGAAGGTGCCTTCTCCCTCCCAAGCTGAAGGAACCGAGGGAACGGTACAGTCAAGACCCAAACCCCGTCACTCGCGCTGCAGACAGTCCGTCTTTACGTTACATGTTACACTGCATCACCGTCAGGCGGTGGCCCCTTGGCCCCATGTGACGAGTGGCAGCACTCTGCAGTAATACTCAGGCCAGTTACCCACAACGCTGTCAGCGATCTGACCCAGCTCCAGTTTAAGCCTGAGTCTTATCTGCAAGTGTGATCAGCCACCTCAGAGGTCAAGATGTGAAGCCAGCCTGTTAGACTTGCGTGGTATGTCTCATGTCATCTCCGCCCTCTTGTTCCTGTTTTATCACCTGGTCCTTTGCTTTCTGCCACCCTTGACCTCCTTGGCCTCATTCATAAGCCCTTTCCCTTCTTCTCTGCCCCACTGCTGACGTCTGCCAACACCGAGGGTCAGAGACTGTAAGTTCCGAGTCTCTGAAAAGGTGCTGCTGTGTCACAGTCCCTAATCTCTAGAAAGCTGGAGAGCAAATCAGGCCGGCCTGCGGGTGGGATGTAAACCAAACGGATTGAGTCACCTCCAGCGTGAAGCCCATGAGCTATGAGGCGCTCAAGGTGGGGCTGTCAGTGGAACTATGGCGGAATGTGATTGTTTTTATTCTGTTACAATACCTATATCTAGAAGCATATACCCACCCCACAGTTACAGTCTGATTCATACTACAAATCACTCCTCTCCCCTAAGAAGTGACCTAACCTCCTGCAATATGTGCTCAAATTATGTCTTGGTTTAAGCTCATCGTGCCTAATACTGAGGCCTCTAAAAAATGTGAAAATAATGACTGATCAATCCAGGATTGTTTTCTTGGTTGCACTATACCTCCCACTGACCTAAAATAAGTGACGTGTCTCTGTGGGTTTTTAAATATTCATTTAGTTTTTGGGAAGGTCCACTTATAAGTTGGGGAACAGTCATGGATCTCATATCTGCCTCTTAAGATAAAATTCATTTTCATATAAGCCTTTAAACTGTCTGAAAAAAGTAACTTATGAATCACAGCAAGAAATAGTCTATAGATGCTGTGTATCTTGGGGGACAGTCACTCAGTCAGAATGCACTATCAAGCAGTCACAGAGAGAATGTGACGATATGCATCTCACTTGCAGCCACTCGAAAACTATGAAATGTGTGCTCTGTTACAGGGAGCTCTCTGGTCTGGTGATTATCGCAGCATGGATGAGCCTGTGCCGTAGTTCATCAAAGTAAGCATTTAACGCGTCAGTTAAAATCAGATGTCTTCAAGGGTGATAAAATCAGGTGGTAAGTGAAAATGTTGACACACAAGTAAAAACAGGAATTTTTTGAAAGAAATCTTTCCTTTCCCTAAGGGAAGTTAACAACAGTTGGTTCAAAGTCTCATGATCACTCATGTTCACGAACACCAGAGTTTTGTGTGTGGCCCAGTGCAGTCATGGGCAGTTGCCGGCCTAAAAGGCATTCTCCAGGGTGAAGGAAAATGATCTCAGAGGAAGCTGGAAGATTCAGAAAAGTAAAAAAGAGGAAAATACAAATGTGTGAGTACATATAATGAATACTAACTTATAAAGCAATAATATTGATATTTTGTGGGTTTCAACATATATCAGATAAAAATACATGACAACAGTAGCATGTCAGTTGGAAGGGAATAAATGGAGTAAACATGTTCTAAGATCCTTTAATGGTCTGAGAAGAGTAAAAGTACCAATTTGTATTAAACTTTGACAAGTGAAGGATTCATGTTGTAATCCTTAGGGTAGCCACTAAAAGAATAAAAAATTATTATAGAAGGCAGCAAAAGAGATGGAAAAACAGAATAAATGGAACAAATGGGAAGCACATGTTAAGAAAGTGATTTAAAGCCAAAGAGATCAGAAATTATATTAAATCTAAAATGTATGGAGTATTCCAGTTAAGAGTTAAAGATGTTCAAAGTGTATGAAAAGATTAAAAACCCAACTCCGCACTGTTTACAAAAGACAACCCTTAAATATATAGATACAGAAAGACTTAAAGTCAAATGATGGAAAAAATTTACTGTACAAATACCAACCATATGAAAGCCAGTATAGCAATTTTCATAAAAAAGTACACTTTAAGACAATTATTAGAGAAAACAACATTTGTGAATATTTTTAATTTTTTTAATTGTTTATTTTGAAAATTTACAAATATATCTAAAAGCAGAGAAGCTAATAGAATGAATCAGATGTATCCATCACCAAGCACCAACAAGTATCAATATGTCTAATCTTATTTCATCTAAACCACTATCCTCTCCACACTGCCAGACTATTTTGAAATAAATTCCAGACATCATATTGTTTCCTTTGTATTTCAGAATGTATCTCTAAAAGAAAAGCATTTCAAAACTACCCACTCTACTCTCATCATACAGAAACTAAAAGGACAATAACTCTTCAGAATTATGAGTTTTCCAGTTATTGTTTAGATTTCCCCGACTATCTTATAAATGTTTGTGTCTTTGTGCTTTATACTCCCTACGAATTGGTGGTTAGATCTAGAAGTTTGACCAGATTCTGGTATTATAATTATTATTTATTATAGACTTTTTTATGTTAAATGATGGTGTTATATTATTCAGTCATAATATATATAATATCTACCTGTTTCTCTGTGCTATTAATAGTCTTTGATGATTATTGCCTGAATCTGTTAACTCATTTGGGTTGCAAAATGGTGATATTCTGATTATATAATTACTTGTTTATTAGCTAGAAAACATCTATAAAGAGAAACTTCCACTTACTAATTCTCGACTACACTGAGGTTCATATCATGAGCAGAAAGGGAAAGGAAAAGGAGTTGAGTCTCTCCCTTTATTTACCAGTTTTCAGAATGAATTGTTTTACCTGGGCATTCGCCAAACGTGGTCAGTGAGTTTCGTCTCTTTGTTTTGTTCATTTCTTTGTTTAGTACCATTATAAAGTCATGGCTTTAGACATATTTGAAGTGTTTCAGTCCATGGCAGTTATTATTATGTCTTTATTCTGTCCTGTCTTTGACCTCTGGCACTTAATCAGGTTGGCTCCTGAATGCTTTTTGACATGATCGTAGTAATTTTTGATGGCTTCCTTGCTTTCTGGTGTGACAAGATGTTCCAGACTCATGTTATACCCAGAATCATGTTTTATGCCCCAGACCTGGAATCAACCACTTCTGCAATGTATGTGTGTGTGAACTTATATATCTGTCAGAAATACATATGTGTATAATATATACATATATACATGTACATATATATTTAAAGATAAAATATCTTATGAGTTCATACTGATTCTAACTATTCATATTGAGGATACCAGTTTTCATTTTACCTTTCCAGAGATCTTGTACCTGTATCTTCTTTTAATCCCGGAAAAATCTCTAGTCTCAGTGACCTCGACATAATAACTTACTTGATTTATCCTCCAATAAAACACAGTCTCAAAATAACTATATGACTACTGAAAACAGGTTGTTTTGTTTTTGTCCTTAGGGTGTATCCCACAAAGGGATGTACACTCAAATTCCTGGGAATAGTCGTTCTGTATGCTAATGTTGCCAAGTGAATACACAGTTAAGTTCATTTATTTCTAGGGATAATTTTATTTCAAACATATTGATATTATTTTATAATTAGGTAAAATATCTATATGGCTCCAAAGTAAAATCTACACAATGAGATATATTTTTAAAAATCTGTATCTGGCTCTGTATCTTCCCTTTCCCTACAGGTGACATTTTTTTCAATTTTATGATTTATTCTTCCATGGTTTTTCAATGGAGTGAATATGTGCATTTATTTGTGTTCCTGCTCGTCTTAGATAAGTGGTCGTATATTATACACAATTGTATTCTACTTGCTTTTTCACTTACTACATCTTGGAGCTCATTCTACAGTGTGTAAAAGCTTTTCTTATTCTCCTGGTAGATAGCTCCCTAGCTTATCCAACCAGTTCTCTACTGTTTGGATAGTATCCAGTCTTTTGCTCTTAAAGATAGTGCTGCAATAAATAGCACCATGTATATATCTAACATATTTTTATAGGTATGTCTTTGAGATGAATTCCTGGAAGTGAGATTGCTGTGCCCAAGTGTAAATGCATAGTTAATATTTTGATATACTCCCAAATTCCCCTCCATATGGCTTGTTGCATTTTGTATCCCCTCCAGCAACAGAGAAGAGTGCCTCTTTGCCCAGAGTCTTGCCAACAGAGTATATAGTCAAAACTTTGAATTTTTGCTAATCAGATAGTTAAGAAAGGAGCAGTTTTATTAATAACTTGCATTTGTCTTATTAAGAGCAAAGGTGAGCACATTTTCATGTGGTTAAGAGCCATTTGCATTTTTTTTCTATAAAATGTTGGTCCACCTCTGAGAAATGTTGGTTTAACCTGATTCTCGCTAAAGTTGTTGGTCTTCTCGATTTTTAGAAGCTCTTTATCAGTGATATAAGCTGAAAATATTTTTTTGCAGTTTGATATGGTTCTTTTACTTTACTTATGCAAAGTGTACTTTGCTAATAAAAAGTCTTTCATTTTTTTTTTTAATGTAACTATATTTATCAATCCTTTTCCTTATAACTTCTGGATTTGAAGGCATAGTTAGGAAAATTTTCCTCACTCCCGAGTTGTAAAGTAACTTACTTCAATTTTCTTCTAATACATGTATGGTTAGATTTTTACACTTAAATATTTGATCTATTTAGAATTTATATTGGTGTTATGGTATGAAGAATGGGCCCAAATTTATATTTTTATATGGCTATGTGGTTATCTCAACATCACTCATTTCTTTTCTTCTCTTTATTTTTGGAGACAGATCTTACTCTGTTGCCCAGGCTACAGTGCAGTGGCATCATCTTGGCTCACAACCTCAAACTCTTGGGCTCAAATGATCCTCCTGTTTAAACCTCTCAAGTAGCTGGAACTACAAGTGCACACCACCACACCCAGCTAATTTTTTGTAGAGATGGGGTCTTAATCTATTGTTCAGGCTGGTCTCAAACTTACGACCTCAACCAATCCCCTTCCCTCAGTCCTAAAGTGGTAGGATTACAGGCCTGAGGCACCACACCTGGCCTCAACACTGCTTATTTAAAGGTGGATTTAAGATGCCAAATAAAGACACTTTTTAATGACAAAAGGTTCAGTTCATCAAGAAGATATAACAACTCTAAATTTGTATGCACCTAATAACATAGCCTCAAAAAAGATACAACAAAAATTGACAAACTAAAAAGAAAAATTGAAAAACCAGAATCATCTTAGGGGATTTTAAAATATTTTCCTCAGTTATTAATAGAACAAACATACAACAAAAAAATCAATGTAGATATAAAATATTTTAATCACACGACAAGCAACCAAGAACGGTAGAATCCACATTCTTTTCAAGTACACATTGAGTATTTACAAAAAGACTATATGTCAGGCTATGAAATAAGTCCCAATAAATTTCTTTGTGTTCTTTGACCACAGTGCAATGACCACAGTGCAATGAAACTAGAAATCATTAACAAAAAGATAAGTAGGTAATCACGTTATATTTAGAACTTAGGAAATACGCTCAAATAATATTTGAGTCAAAGAAGAAATCACTATAGACATTAGAAAATATTTTAAGCTGAATAAGGAGAACACTACATATCAAAATTTATGCTATACAGCTAAAACTCATGCTTAGAGGGAAACTTACTGTCTTAAGTACATATATACATACTTTTAAGTGGCTGAAAAATCAATGAATTAAGCTTTCAAGAAGTTAGGAATTTTCCAGTTCAGGAAGTTAGACAAAGAACATCAAGTTAAACCCAAAGAAACAAGAAGAAAATAAACATAAAAGTAGAAATCAATGAAATTAAAAATTGACACAAAAATAGAGAATTAATAAAGCCAAATATTGATTCTCTAAAATGTTTTATAACATTGATGAACCCTGGCAAGACTAAGAAGGAAAAAATAAAAGAGCAAGAACAAGCAAGAAGAGGCACAAATAATATCAGGAATGAAAAAGGAACACCATACATATCTAATGAATATTTTAAAATTCATAAAATATCATGAAGAACTTTATGCCAATAAATTTGAAAATACAGATTAAATGGACAAGTTCCTTGAAAAAAATACAATTTACCAAAATATACACAAGAAGAAATACTCAGAACAGTCCTATAACTATTTAAAAAATTGAGTCAATAATGTAAATGTTCCCTAAAGGAAAATTCTAGACCTAGACGGCATAACTAGAGAAGTATACCTAACATTTAAGGAAGCAGTAATGTCAAATTTCAACAAACACTTCCAGAGAACATAAAAAAAAAAAAAGCACTTTCCAATTCATTTTATGAGGGCAGATAACCTTGATATCAAAACCTGACAAGAACATTACAAAAAAAGGAAATTGCACAGCAATTTCACTCATGACCACAGATGGAAAAATTCTAAACAAACCATTAGTAAATTAAATCCTGCAATATATAGCCCAACCACCAAGTTGGGTTTATTCTAGAATACAAAGTTACTTTAACACTCAAAAACCAACCAATATTTTCTGCCACATTAGCAAAATAAAAGAAGAAAATAAACTATCTTCTCAATCTATACAGAAAGCATTTGATAAAATTCAACATTCATTCATGATAAAAACTCTTAGAGAATGCATGTGGAAGGGAACTTAACCAGATAATAGTATTTATACCAAAGTACGATACTTAATGGTGAACAGTTAACATTCTCTCTGAGATCAGGAATGAGATGAATTAGCCACTCTTGCCACTTCTACTCAACATTGTGCCAGCTATTGTCTTAGCCAGTGCAATAAGGCAAGAAAAAGAAATAAAAGGCCCAAAGAAGCCAGGCATGGTGGCTCATGCCTTTAATCCTAGCACTTTGGGAGGCTGAGGAGGGAGGATTGTTTGAGGTAAGGAGTTTTAGATCAGCCTAGGTAATACCCCATCTCTACAAAAAAAGGAAAAAAAAATTAGCCAGGTGTGGTGGTGCACACCTATAGTCCCAGCTACTCAGGAGGCTTGAGGTGGGAAGATTGCCTGAGCTAAGGCTTTTGAGGTTGCAGTAAGCTATGATTGTGCCATTGCATTCCAGCCTGGGTGACAGAGCAAGACTTTGTCTTAAAAAAAAAAAAAAGAGGCCTGGGAAGGAATAAAATTTTCATTATTTGTAGGTGACATAATTACATATGTAGAAAAGAAAAGAATCTAAAAAATTACTACAATAAGTGAGTTTAGCATGATTACTGAATATATAAAAATCAACTGCATTTCGATCAGCAAGTAACAGAAAGTGATAAAAACAAAGTTACCATTTATAAGAACATCAAAAAAAATCATCTCCCTAGGAATAAATCTAGTAGAGATATGCAAAATCTCTACATGCAAAATCATACAACATCAGAGGAGAATTGAAAGAAGACCTAACTAATCAGAGGGCTAAATCTATACTGGCAAAAGGATAAATAAATAAACTAATGGAACAGAATGGAATCTATAACAGAAACAGACCTATATACATATATACATATATACATATGTAGACCTTTGTATGGTCTACATATGTATATATATACATATGTATATATATACATATATTATGTATATATACACATATATACATAAACAGACCATATATACATATGTAGACCTTTGACTTATGACAAAGGTGGCCCTTCAGGGTAGCAAAGAAAGGCAGTCTTTTCTATAGAAAGGACTGGATCAATTAAGGATCTATGTGGGCAAAAAGTGAAGCAATCCCTTCCTCACAACTTTCATAAAAGTAAATTCCAGGTGTGTTATAGATCTAACAAAAAAGCAAAACAATAAATCTTCTAGAGAAGATAACTTAATATCTTCAAGACCACGGTGAGGGAAAGTTTTCTTAAACAGAACACAGAAAAATCATTAGGAAAAGATCAATTTTAACATTGTCTAATTATAATGACTTCTGTTCTTAAAAAGACATCATTGAGTGGGACAAGATATTTTCAACACATGTAAACAACAAGGATTTTTATTAAGAATATATATAAAACATTTCTACAAATCAGTGAGTTATATACTTCAATAAAACAGTTGAGAAGAGAGCAAACTAAAACGTATTGATGTGTTTTACCAATTCAATCTTTATACTTGTTTCCAAAGCAATCCATAATTTTTACTGTATTTTTATTTATTATAATTTTTGTGTGTCTTTATAGGAATCCAGTTGGTGGAAGAATTCAGTTGGCTATTGCCATTGTAATCGCTCTTTTCCCGTTTATCTCATGGGTCTACATATACATAAACAAGGAAATGCGGTCCTCCTGGCCAACTCACTGCAAGACAGTAATTTAAATGACTTCAAAATTTCTGTTTTTAAAATAAGTATTTTCAGTCAATTTTTTAAAACATTGAGGTGACTAGCCAGTTTCACAGGAGTTTATCTTAATTCATGTGAGCTAATGTATTTTTTTTAATCCTAAGAACTTTTTAAGGGTGCCTATAATTCAGTGCAAGATTGGATGGGACTAGTAAGAGCCAGGGTCTCACGGTCTCTGGAAGTCTTTCTGAAGGGTATTGTGTCATAGAGTATAGGAAAAGGCATAGAACAAAAGTTTTAAAATAGTACTCCTATTCAACTTCATCTCTGTGACTTGGGGAAATATATAAACCACTTTGTGGATATTTCCTTATTTATAAAATAGGATTAATAGCAGATCTCCTACTTACACAGTTGCAAAGATCAAACCAGATAACACAACACATTCTGAAAACATAAAGTGCTTGCAAAGATTACAAAGGGCTGCACAGGATTAAAGGAAAGGGGAGCAGGGTCTGGGTAACACAATGAAATAGGGGTTCAAGAGAGGGTAACCTCAGTAGTTCCTGACGTGGCACAATGCAATGAACTACATGAGGACTCTACGTGAACCAGAGGAAGAGGCATGTCTTGAAAAGAAAGGGAAGTTGAATAAAGGCATTTGAGACCAATGAGGAAGGAAATAGGGAATAGTAATTATATTCTAAATGAGAAATAAGGCCAAAATCTATACACATTCTTTTTAAATGGACGGCCGAAGTAACCCCGAGGAGGAAGAGCATTTTAGAGCTGCACTCTCCTATATGGTTACCGTTAACCACATGTTGCCACTGAGCACTTGAAATTAGCTAGAGTGACGGACAAAGAAAATTTTCATTTTTTTTCATTTACATTTTAAAAACTGATATTCAATGATCAGAAAACTTTTATGTGTGTGTGCAACGACTTAGGCCTATGAGTCTACTTTTTCAACTGAAAATTTTGTATCTAAATACAGATCAAGTATCCCCAGTGAAAACTTAGTGTCCAAATGAGTGGGCTATAAGTGTCAGATGCACACTAGATTTTAAAGATACGGTACAGAGAGAATGTAAAATATTTAACGCTGATTACATGTTGAATATTTTAAGATATATTGGGTTAAATAAAATATCAATATTAAAAATGATTTTGTCTGTTTCTATTTACTTCTTAAAATGCGACTGCTAGAATATTTTAAATTATTTGTACAGCTCACCTTGCATTTGCCAGACAGTCCTGTTCTGGGGCATCTGGATGGCAGCTGTTTTACATACACTAGCATCAGTCTCTGTAGTCAGTGTATTGTTTTATGAGCTCTAGGAAATACTTCACTCAAAAAAAATTAGTGCCTTCCACATGTCGGGAGAGTTAAAATGAGTCTGGTACTTTTTCTCTTTATTTTTATTCCCTTTGTTACAATAGTAAGTATTCTCTGAATACTTGTTAAAGGATAGGTATGTGTTTTGTTTTTGTTTTTGTTTTCACTGAACAGTGAGAAATTCTCTGAGATTAAGATTTGGATGAGAGAAAAGGGGGAAAATGTCTAGTTGACATTAAAATAAAGTGAAATTTATTTTATGGGGCAATAAAATACATGTAAAGGATTTGAGTTATCTAGTATACATTTAGCTTACATGATATATGTGGCTTTTATGCCTTCTTTAATATTAACTACTAAAGTCACACACAAAGAAACAGACTCATTTGCAAATTCCGTATAAGCGCTACCCATCCTGCAAGTCATGCTTGCCTCTGTGCTTAAAAGATAGTAATGTTCGAGATGCGCTTTCATCTCATCTACAAATTCTGTGAATATGCATAGTTCCTTTTGCAACTCCAGAGTTAAGCACGTAAAAGGCACTCTTTGTGGAGTACTGTCTTTTCAAGAGTCTTTATTAATGAAATATTTTTTCAATTGAAGTATTAATAAGTTTAGTATTTCTATAGTCAAAACCCCACAATTTGACTGCAAACTAGTTCAACCTCTGTGGAAAGCAATATGGAGATACCTTAAAGCGATACAAGTGAATCTACCATTTGATCCAGCAATCCCATTGCTGGGCATCTACCCAAAAGATCCAATGAGACTCTACGAAAAAGACACCTGCACTCAAATGTTTATAGCAGCACAATTCATAATTGCAAGGCTGTGGAAACAGCCCAAGTGCCCATCAATCCAAGAATGGATTAATAAAATGTGGTATGTGTATACCATGGAGTACTATTCAGCTCTAAGAAACAACGGTGATATAGCACATCTTATATTTTCCTGATTAGAGCTGGAACCCATACTACTAAGTGAAGTATCCCAAGAATGGAAAAACAAGCACCACATATACTCACCAGCAAACTGGTATTAACTGAGCAGCACCTAAGTGGACACA